>KK115241.1:77526-124577 GCA_000611955.2 Stegodyphus mimosarum | reverse complement strand
GTGCTACGGAATTTCTTAATACCGTCGTTGTTCCGAATGAGTTAAAAAAAAACCGTATTCTCAATATTTTCAGCCTGCCTACAAAGCCGAATTTCCAACAATTAAAGAATCCGTCAAAGGAAATAACTATGCATTTTGCAACGTGTGCGTGTGTGACTTCATAATAAGTCACGGTGGAAGAAGCGACATTGTGAAGCATGTTAAGTCTAAAAAGCATGAAGTTAATGCATCGGCTTCGACAACGTCAAAGAAAGTGGATAATTTTTTTTTCGAATTCGGCTACGAATTCGGATGCCGATGTCATTTTGGCAGAGTGTTTCTTTACTGCATTCCTCATCGAACACAACGTGCCGCTAAGCGCTGCCGATCACGCCGGTCAACTTTTCAGACGGATGTTTCCCGACTCCAAGATTGCTCAGAAATATGCTTGTGCTCGCACGAAAACATCTTCTATTGTGAACGAAATTGCTTGCTATGCACAAAGTAAAACGATAGCTGCTCTCCAGAGTTCAGCATTTTCGGTGTCAATCGATGGCAGCAACGACAGCGATTGGAAGCTTTGCCCCATCGTTGTCACATATTTCTGTGATGTTTCTAATGAAATGAAAACTCATCTTTTGTGTCTTCCGTTGTTAAATGGAGACGCTACGGGGGGAAATATTGCCTCCTTGGTAATTAATGAGTTGAAACAACTTAACATCCCAATATCAAACTGCATTTCATTTGGTGCAGATAATGCTCATGTCATGGTGGGTGACAAAAAGGGTGTAGCCTCTTTCCTCAAAAAAGAACAAAATGAATTAATTGTTATTGGATGCCCATGCCACTTAATTAATTTGGCAGCAGAAAAAGCTGCAGCTGCTTTACCATTAAATATTGACCAGCTTCTGATTGATGTGTTTTTCTATCTGGAAAAAAGTGTAAAAAGGAAAGAAAACCTAAAGAATTTCCAAGAACTGTGCTCTGGTGAAACGAGAAAAATTCTGAAACATGTATGCACGAGATGGTTATCCTTAGGCAGAGCGCTAGGAAGGTTTATTGAACAGTGGGATGCATTGCTAAAATATTTCCACGAAGAGACCAAAACGAAACCACAGATCCCATCAAATTTGTCGGCATATAAGATTCCGAAAACCAACTTTGCTTCTAATCAAAATGCTTTAAAAGGGAAAAGCCAACACACAGAATCAAACCCTTTAAAAAGAAAATGCTTAGAAGACTCCTCAAAGGTCAACTTTGTTAAAGAAGTTGAAGGGAAGAAGAAACAGTCTTCTATTAGCCGGGAGGAAAGGATTTTCTATCTTCTTTCTTCGGATTTGAACAAAGCATATTGTAGTTTTGTGTTAAGTACCATTAAGATTTTTGAAAGTGTAAATACCCTTCTACAATCAGCTTCGCCAAAATCTCCCCTGCTTATCCAAATTCTTAATGATCTTTTGAAAGAACTTTATACTAAGTTTGTAAAACCGTCCGTTGTGAAAAACAGTGTGTTGATTCGTGTTGCCTATAATAGTTTGGCAAATCAAAAGGATGACAATGATCTTATAATTGGAAATCAAACCAGGGAACTTGTAAATTCTTTGAAAGATCATGAGAAAAAAGAATTTTTTCAATGTGTTAGAAAGTACTTTTCCTCAGCCTGTGATTACATTGTAAGGAAGTTTCCTTTGCAAAATGAAGTTCTTTTAAATGCTGAAGTGGCAAATTTGAAACAAATTGAAAATTCATCTTTTGAAAAGATTCGTTTTTTTATTGATAAATTTCCATTTTTGTTAACAATTAAAGAAAATGAATGCCATAATGATGCTTTAGATGAACTACAGAACCAATTTTCTGCTGTACAGTTTGAAGACTTTGCCAGTTCTGGAGAAGATAGACTTGATGTCCTCGTTGGTACCTTAAAAAGAATAAAAAGAGCTGATGGAACACCAAAATATGATAGACTAGCAAGAGTTTTATGTGCTATTCTCGTAATTCCACACAGTAATGCGGAGTGCGAGAGAGTCTTCAGTGTTGTGAAGAAAAACAAAACTATGTTTCGTTCTTCAATTTCACCAAAAACTCTAGAAAACATTTTAATTGCTAAATGTTATGAGGAAACTAATTGTTATGACACGAAATTTTCCAAAGAATTTTTGGCTAAAGCCAAAAAATGCATTCTAAATTCATTGCAATAATTTTTTTTGTGTAACATTGTTCTTGTTTTATGTTTCCTAATAAATTTTTTAGTTACTACTTAATTGAGATTTACTAATGTAAGTACAATTTTCTTTTTTCTATTTGTATAAATTGTTATTTTTTTAATATCAAAGCATGATAATTATTCTTCGTGTTCTGAATTTTGGAGAAATCTTCTGAATTTTTATCTTTAGAGGTTGGCAGGTATGCAGAAGGTAAACATCTGAAAAACTGGGAGCAGAGTATTCTCTAACTGACCTAGACTAGCTGAAATTATTCTTTGAATACAATTCCAGAGCACTAACCTGACAGCTTTGTCAAGACTGTTACTTCATTAAATGATCACTGCAGTGTAGAGTCAACAGTCAGACCTCTGTCTCTGGAGCTATGTTCTTATTTTGGACTATTTATAGAAATGAGTGGTGTAAGGACATTCAATGGGAGCACAATGAGCTGTCCTTACTCATTTCTTCTCACAGAAGAACATGTCTGGGTTTCTAAAAGCAAAACCATGCTTTAAAAGCTAAAGAACTGTATGCTTGAGTGTTTCTGAAAGCCAATCATGATTCATCTCATTTTCTGATTTGCAACCTGTCTAATCTAGATAGAGGCAGAAAATCTTTTCTGGGTTTACCCAGTATGGTATTGATTGATGCATGATGTAAAAGTCTATAGATGGATACATGACATTTCATATGTTTTGAGAACATTTTTACAGCTTTAAAATATTCAGATAATGTCTTAAGGATTTTAAGCACAAATGCCAGCCTTATAAGTTATTGACTTTCATCTCATATTCAGATTAAAACAATCAATGCCATAATAATATACTATAAATATAGAAAGTGTCCAATATTTCCTTTGGTTATAAGAATAAATTTCGTGAAGTATAGATTTTTTTTTATATTTTGCATGAAATAAAGAAACAACAAATCTCTGTGTTACTTGGAACATTTTCCCTCTGTTTGAGATCTGCATATGTAATTGTAAAAAAGGGGTAAATGTTGCTGTTTTTGATTTACACATTTATACTTCTAATTTAGAGCGAGATAGATACTTTCTGCTTAGGTATTTAATAACTCAGCATGAGGTAGTTTTATCTAAACAGAATTTTCAAAAATTTTGTGTTAGCTTTCTCGTAAAACCATATTTTAAATTAACCTGCCTTACTTTTAATTAGATGAAAATTAATTTATGTCAATTTTGTAAATGTTCAGTGTGTTTTAAGTGAGCCAAAATTCTGCCTGTTTGCCAAAAGTACATCATTGAAATATACAAAATAATAAATAATAACCACAAAGAGGGCAAATGTTGTACAGTCCGAAGTCAGGGTTCGTCGCAACATCGGCGATTTCACATTTGGGATTTTTCTGAATATTATTAGATCATCAATTTAAATCTCGTAAGATGGGATCTAGAAATTATAAAACTAAAAACCTGAAATCGTGATTTATGAAGTAATGAAGCATTTATGATCTAAAAAGCATCAACATTTACAAAAAAAAGCTTGATATTTATTTATATATATATTTTTTTATACTTCATTAAACATTTCTTTGATTGTAAGTCGTTTAAGTTACTTTGTATTTTGTGCTAATACTTTCTCTTCAATTCTATAGACAGACATAATTTCTTGCTCAGTTACAAAGCTCCACAGTTCAAGTTTTGTAGTTGCTGTGTCGAGATTTCGGACTAACTTGTCAATCGAAATTTTTTTTGTTTTCAATATCCTCTCTGTCACTTTCATTATTATTGGTAGCAGTATTTTCCGGATCTAGAACCATACTACAGATTTCTCCGTCCATTAATTGATTGATGACTGGAGCACTGTCATTGCAGTGAAAAAATTCTGTTATATCATCTTCATTTATTACCACTTCTCCACATTTCTTTATAAAAAACATTAATTGGAAAATTTCGCCTGTGGTTTACGATATCTGAAAGCCTTCAAATCTTCAAATCCATTCATCATCTTCACAAAGCAATATGGTAACTGGACGCACAACCTCCCATCATCTTTTGATGCTCCATACAGCAGATTTTATGCTAAAGTATTTCAAAATTCTTGAATAGACTCGCCCTTATTCAAGAAATTTAACATGAATTTTAAAAATGCTACTTTATATTTGCATTTCAGTGTGTGTGCGCTATTCCGATATCCGTAGGTTGAATGATAGACGTACAGTTAAAGGAAAGAATGGCACGGATACATTAGCTTTCATTAAAACTTTTAAGTCAAATATGAGCCAAACAGTTATTTACAATCAGGACAATTTTTTCATCATCATGTAAGCCAATCAAATTAAAATTTTGCCGAGTCTCGTGTATGAAAGGATTTTCAAACCAATGATGCATTAACACTTGTGTCGTCTGCACTCTTTTATTTGCATGTAATGGCCCTGCTTTCCTTCTTTAAATGTTCGAGATCGTTTATTTTTTACAATTACGAAGTGTTTACACTTATGCTTTCCTGCAGTATTTGTGCACACTAAAATTGTTAGTCTAGTTTTGAAATCTTTGACACCAGTTGGAGCCTTTTCTGTAGAGGTTGCCAAGGTATTTTGCAGTACATATTGAAAGAAAAGACCAGTTTCATGAGTGTTGTAAATTTGTCCTGGAGATAACATTTCACTATTAATGAGTTCGATGAATTCACCTGCAAATAGTTCAGCAACTTCAGTATCAGCTGAAATTTTTAATTGCATTCTACCACGGTGATTTGGTTAACCTAATTCTGTTGACTATTTGCACTCAATTTTTAAGTTAATTTCTTTATGAAATATTTTGGCTTGAGCCATTAGCATTAGCCCCTGTCAATGGCATGCCCTTGCTGACCATTCAATCATTACCTTGTCATGATTGTTGTTTTTATCAGAGCGAATAATTTTTCTGTTATTCATTGCGAGTGGAGTGTCGGAATCCGCACAAAATTCATAAAGTTCCTTTATGTCATATACAGTTGACTTTTCAATGCCACACTCTTTACATAATTTTGAGATGGATATACCTATATTCATTTTTTGCCAGTACTCTGAATGCAACTTAATGTACTATTCTTTCACAATAAATGCCTAATTTTTGAGAAATACAACGGAGACATATTTGTACTCCTGATAGTAAATGTTAAAAATATAATGCATTTTTAACCAGCCTGTTCAGACTATTTATTACATTCTTATTCCAATATCTTTTGTTTATTAATTTACTTTTCACATGCATATTAAAATATTAAATAATAAACTTGTGTATGGTATGCTAATATAAGAGTAAAATAACTATGCCATAAGAATGAAGAACATGTAATGGGTAATATTTTAAAATAGAATTGTGTAACTTTCAAAGTTGATTGAATAAATTGAAGAATAACAGAGTTATTTTTCCATTTGTGACCATTTCAAAACTTATTTAGCATTGGTTACAAAAGTCATAGATATATTCAGTTTTTCGTCCTCTTCAAAGTGTTTATCATTTTCTGTATTTAGGATGTAGGTGTATGTGATAGATTTTACTTATGCATAGTCACCATAACTTTTGTTCATGGATAAAGTAACTTTTAGTACTTATGAATGATGAAATAGTTCATTTTCGTAAAATAAACATTATCAGGGGTGTTTGTGCACCGGGGAAACCCCGGAATTCTGGGGATTTTGAACTTCGATACCCGGAAATTCCGGGGATCGTCGTTCAAAAGGAAGTAGGAATAATAATGAATTATTTATTTTGATCTGGGTAATTTTGTTTGCTTTGAAAGCAGAAAACGCAAGGTCAGTGTGCGTGGTGAAAACTTTTCCTTTCTTTCTCCAAAGGCAGTGATAATGCGTGAAAAGGGGGAAAAAACTTCTTTTTTGTTCTTTCCTTATTGCGAGTTATGACTCATTCCCCCGGTTCTCGGACTTTCTCTTCTGGATTCTTTTCGGCAAGTAGGCGCGGCAGAAAAAAAAAAGAGAGAGACTTTGTTCGACCAGATGTGCGATCACGTGATTCTGGGTTCAAAGGTCTTATCTTTCCTGGCGTGGCGCCAATAAGTAGAGAAGGGGGATTTTTCTCTGTATTAGCTATTTGTCATTGATCGCTTCGCAACTTTTTTTTTTCTTCTCCGCAAAGTTTAAGTTTCATTTCTTTATTTGATTCTAAATTTTATTTTTCGTTTATTTAAATGTTTTTTTTTTTTATTTATACGCAAGAGAATTTCACTATGAAATTTCTCGATATAAATAGTGATATTATACAATTAGAAGAAGGTGTCCGGAATGCATTTAGGTGGAACTGGATTGAACGGAGAGATGGTAATGGGGATACCATTGGCACATGGTGCAAGAAAATAAATGTTGCTGGACAAGCATAATGTGTTTTTTGTAACTCACTGCTGAAGTATGGTGGGGAAGGATTCAAGGCTTTCACAAATCATTCTAAAACTGTGACGCACATAAAATATTCAAAGTGCATTAGACATTCAATGACTTTAAGTAATTATGCTAATTCAAAAAATACTGATGACTTACTGGAGATTGATGCTCTGCCATTGGATATAGTGACAAGAAAAGCACGCCAAGAGGTACTAATAACTTCGTTTATCGCCGAGAATTCTCTTTCTTTCAATGTAGCTCCCAATTTAATTGAACTCTGCAAACAGTTGAGCCGCGATCAGACGGCACTAAACTCGTTGGAAATGTCCAGGACTACTGCATGTTATAAGATGAAATATGGGCTTGCAAAAACTATTAAGGAAAATATCATTAAAACTTTAAAGGAGACTCCATTTTCTCTAAATTTGGCTGAAAGTACTAGCAATGCTCAAGAAAGTATACTGGCAATATTGGTGCAGTTTTATGACAACAATCAAAATGAAGTTGTAGTTCATCATTTTTCATCTCTAAAGATGGAATCTTGCAATTCAGAAGCTGTTTTTAAAGCAGTTGTTAATACTATTGAAGATAATAATATTCCATGGGCAAACTTAATTAGTGTATTAATGGACTCCTGTAACACCATGCGTGGAAAAAAAAAGGTGTTGAAACCTGACTACGATCAAACAAAGCACCCCTTTTATTAGATATTGATGGTGACACATGTCACACAGCTAATAACTGTGCAAAAAAAATTGCTTCATGTTTTGATAGATACTTAGAAAATTTGTTTGATGACATCTGTTTTGATATGAAAAGCTGCAGTAAAAGAGAAATTTTTTTTCAAAATCCGTGAATCCCTTGCCATTAAAAAACTTAAACCCTTGAAGAGACCAGACCATAGGTGGGTGTACATTTTATATGTTTTAGAAAGAATCAAAGATCTGTGGGATGCTCTTATTGCATTTTATTTTCACTACTTGGATAAAACTGATAAAGGGGATTATTTTTCTTATGTTGAAACTGTATACAATAAAAGAAATATTTCTGCAGCTCAGAAAAAAATTGTTGAAGGGGTGTATTCTTGCTTGCATTCCCAACAACTCACAAAGGATGCTTTAGCTCGGAAAAAAAGAATACTAAATGGGTTATTTGTTACGCAAAACAAAACTTTATTGCATATGGCATTATATTCAGCAGTATTACCAGAGTTCAACACATATATTAAATTATTTGAAACAAAAAAACTAATGCTTCATTTAATACATTCCAGTATTTATAAATTGATGGCAAAATTTTTCTCTTTTTTTATGAAGCCAGAAAATATAGAGTGCACATCTTATAATGATTTATTAAAGGTTGATGTCGCAAATCCAGAATTCCATCTACCTAGCAAAGTAATATTTACTGGTGCAGAAGCTTCCACTCTCCTGAAGAAATTATCAAAAAATCATCCAATAGCAAAAGAATTGCAAATTTCTCTGATGAAAGCTTATACCAATACAGCACAGCATATGAAACAGAAATTACCCCTTAAAAATTCATATCTAATTAGTTTTACAGCATTAGATCCAGAGCTAAAAGGTAAAACCAGTACAATATTAGCTTTTGAAAAATTATCATCTTTTATGTCCCATATTTTTAGTGATAATGGAAAGTCAAAAGTAGAAGCTGAAATAAGGTTATACCAGAGTGATATTGATATCACCAAAGAAATGCTCTACACATCTGATGAAAGTGGAAATCAAGTCAAGTGTACAATTGATAAATATTGGTCTAAAGTTTTTAATTTAAAAGATGATTTCACAAATGATTATAAGTATCCTACATTGGCTAAATTGGTCAAAGCCTGCCTTAGCTGCTTCCATGGCCCATTAGTGGAAAGTGCATTCAACTTAATGGATACACTTGTCACTGACTATAGAACCTCTCTTAAGATTGATTCCCTAGATGCAGTGCAGACTATTAAATATGATTTAATGGCTTCTAAAGAAACCTCATGTGAAAAATATGGCTCAAAAAATCCAATGACTGATCCAATTCACAAAGATCTCTTACTGAATATGAACAGAAGTTGGAAAACATATCAAGAGGACTTAAAAACATGTATTTCAGATGAGTCACCTATAAAAGTCTCTGAAAAACCTTCTACATTAGCAGAAAAGCAAAGTGCTTCTACCTCTGCATGTGCAGTTCTTGAGGAAATTTCTTCAACTGTAAATGAATAAAATAAAAGTCAACCTTCCTGCAATTATGAAGTTCACCACAAAAGAAAGACAAGCCCCAAACATCAGAAAATAAAAAAAAGCAGAAATTAGATAATTTTTTTAAAAGAATTAATTCTGGTAATTTAAAATATTTACATAAAATGTAGTGGTTTATATGTTTGAAAATTTATGGTTATTAATTTTGCAAAAAAAGTAATTCATTGAACTTTTATAATTAGGTCATTCAATACTTCATAATTATAATTTTTCATTTCTCCCCCCCCTTCTCGAAACTCCAAAATGTCGGTAGTAAGTCCGTAAAAGTTTCAGGGGATTTTTTGGGGTCCCACAAACACCCCTGCATTATATGACTACTGTAAAAGTTTAATGACTTCAGGTTTACTTCAGAGGTAATTTTTTCTTAATTTTAGGGAAAAGGTAGTGATACTGGAAAAGATACACAAGCTGGTTTTCTTTCAATTCCTTCAATGGAAAAGAAAAGTAGCAGCACTGGAGACTTAACTGTTATTGCTCGAGGAGATGCAGGTGGAAAGCTGGGCATTAAAAAAAGTTTCAATCGGTAAAAATTTATGGAAATATTTAGTTTTTTCAATTTTCTGCTTAATTATCTTTTGTAATCTTTTTTCTCATTGTAAGCCCCTCCCATTATAAAAAGAGCTAATAACATAAATTGTGCTGGGAGAAATTGGTTTATTTTATCTTGCTTTGTTTCATTCCCTAAAAGAGAGGTAAAATGAACATGCTGAATATAATGAAGAAATCGTGCACTTTTACGCAACTACTTAAAAGAACATCTTAAAAAGGCATTTTGAAAGTATCCAGTTTTTGTTTTTTACATTAAAATTTGTCTCACTTTCTGACTGTTTACTTTTAAGCAAAATGTTAGTTGCATTACATTGAGTAATAATGTACACAAAATATGCTGAGCCTCACTAAATTCAGAAACCAAACAGAAGTTCTAGATTTTTCTTTTTAAATCAAAAATGAAAATTCATGAAATTTATTTTGCCCTTTTTAATTGTGTGGACCTGTATATTGCTTTATTCTTTTCCTTTTTTATTCTGCATTCATTCTCATCGTATTGTGCTGTAATTCTAGGCACGCTGAGAATATTAGAGGGGGGGAGAGGGTAAAAGAAAATCTTAAAAAGGCATTTTGAAAGTATCCAGTTTTTGTTTTTTACATTAAAATTTGTCTTATTTTCTGACTGTTTACTTTTAAGCAAAATTTGAGTTGCATTACATCAAGTCTTTCGTAAAACTGGGAAATTGTGTTCTTTTTTTAAACCATTTTCTTGCTGCTTCTATGATGAAAATGATTTGAATTAAAAACTTGTTTTACTCCTTAGTACATCAATTTTCTTCAAATTTCAATCACTTCTGTGTAAGGAATGTGTTTATTTTAGTGCAGTTTGCAGATATTTATGTTTTTTGATACTATTGTTAGTTCTAAGTTAACCGAGTTAGAATTCAGTGCAACAAAGTTGTTAATTATTTGAATGTGAACTGTATTTCCATGTTACAGTAGAATAAGTTAATATTCATTTATATATATTTCAGGTTTTCTGCATTTGTAAAATCTGGAGGAGAAATGTTTATTTTAGGGGAAACAAGTGTTAATGTATCACCTGAAGATTATGTTGAAATCATAGTATGACTATTTTCTAATTATTAATCATACTTACCTATCATAAAGTTCGAATGTTATTCCTTCATGACAGTTTCTTAGTTCCAAAGTAAATAAAAGTGAATCATATGTAAAAGAAATTATGTTGCTGGAATCTTTGTTTATGCTTTTCTGATTGCCATTTTGATTTGTATATATCAGGAAGAAGATGGAGTAATAACTTGGACAACATCTGGTGAATCCTACAGCTGTACGGTTTCTAAGCCAAAGAAAGAAAGCAAATTAAGAGGTCTGAAAAGTTACATTGCATATCAAATCACTCCTTCAGTAAGTCAAATTGCCTTCAAATATATACCTTTTACCTAATTCCTTCAGAAAATGTCATTTTAACGTATTTGATTACTAGATATTTCCTTCTATTATCCTTTTCAACTGTAACAGAAATTTAAACTTAAGAAAACATGTGCATTACATTTCTCTCATATTTAAGCATTACTTAAAAAAAAAAAAAAAAAAAGGTGTGCATTTCTAAAAGAAAAATCAAGTTAAAATTAAAAGTAAAATTGTGCATTAATTCATCAGTTCAATATTTATCTTATACCAATGTTATTTGTTACTGTCACATTTTCAGTGCATGCATCCAGGATCATGCATGGCTAATAGTATTCATGGACTTTCATAAAAATGAAAGTCCTGACTTACAGTTTTGTGCTTATAATGTTATAATAGAATTTAAATGTAAAGTCTTAAACCAATTCTTCACCATTATTTTGAGCATTACACAGTAGCCCTTGTGTAATCCATTTCCTCCTTCCCTTGGTTCTATGACTACTGAAAGGCCAATTTTTTTAACATAAAAATTTAATTTATAATTTTATGCAGTTCTTTACGAAAACATCTATGGTACTGGTTTGCAACGCTACCTGGAAAACTAAAAAAAGTCAGGGAATTCGACAGTTGATCAAAAAATTCAGGGAAGAGTCAGGGAATTTCATATAGCGATCCTCCCTTTCCCCCAAAAAGCGAGTTTTGCATCAACGTTGGAAGTGATCACTTTCTAGGCGCGTGTCAGCATCATTCGGGCAGCTGGCATAGAGCCAATCGGTGCAGCTCCAATTAGATTGTCTTTTAGAAAGGAAGAAAGGCAAAGCAAGTTTCCAGCAACTTTGGTTTCCAGTAACCTCGCCAATCAAGAGACTCCATTCATTATTGTAATTCAGTTTTTAATTATTTTATTGTTATTCATATCATTTAATGTTGCATCTTCCCTCTAAATTTATTTATTATTAGTAAATAATACTTTCAAATTTCAGGAAATTTTCTCTGGTATAATCCTGAAACTAATTCTAGCAGTATGATGACATAACATCACGAAATTTAATGCACATATTTTTTATGTGTGCTGCTAAATAAATATAAAATACCTGAATTTATTTTAAAATATCATTAAATATATGTCTTTCTTTCGTTTAGCTGCAAAATATCTGCAAAAAAAAACATTTTTTAATCCAGATTGGACAGATTCTAATTTCAATCTTCAGTGGAGAAAATTACTGTTATAGTTAAAATAGTAACATTTTCGGGATTATATATATAAAAATCATATGTAATTGGCAAATTTTTCTGTTTTCATTTCAAGTGGTACCATAATTAATTTACCTCTTAGCACAGCCAAAGTGCTTCACATGGCTAGACTGGAATTTTCTTAAAACACACCTGGAAAAGTCGGGGAATTTCATTCTGCTGTTTGAGTGGCAACCCTGATGGTAATATGGAAGTTGAAGAAAATGTCATCAATGAAATTTTTGAACAGAAAGCTATCCATGAAATAATTAACTGGCATTTCTGTAATATTTTAAATCTGTCAGAGGTGATAAATCGTTCTTAACAGTGTTAACAATGATATGGTCAGAAAAGTTAAAAACTTTTTTAAAAATAAACATCTAATTATTTTACAAGTGCAGTATTTATTTTCCAAATGGGCTATAAAATAATCCTTCCTGAAGCATACCCAGAAATTAAATCACAAAGCATTTTATATCATATCAGTTGCCCATTCAGTAAGAATAGTGCAACAAATTTACCTTGAATGTTGTTTTACAATCAGGTAAAATGTGTCGAAGTCATATAAGATATGACCGTTCTGAAAATTCTGCTTCACCAATGCTTGGATGGTGATGCCGTGTTATATTTTGTTAAGACACCCATTATTATTTTTATTATTGACAATGATATTTCTAAGTTTAATTTAAAAAAAAACTATAATGTTTTGTTAAAAATTAGAAGGGAAAAAACTATGAATAAATTTATAATACGATATGCACTGATGTTTTAAATACGGTATAAAAATATACATATTAACTAATGTAAATTCCATCTTAAAAGAAATTAAACGTCACAAATATTATTGATTTTAAAAGTAGCGCATTTGAAAAATTCACAGCAGTCACGATTTTATTGTAGATTCATCACAATATTTTTCATATTATGGATATGGTTAAGACATTTTTCTTATCTGATTTGGAGCATAGGAGAAATCCTTAAAATATGTCAGTTGAATGCTTATTACTATCTCAGTTTTAATTCTGCTTTTCTGTGTATCTCTTGTCAGAAAAGCTGTTTGTTATTTTTTGTCACTGTATTCTAGTATTGACCTTGGCTACAACAGTTTCTTTTTTCCATAATTTTATCTTATCAAAATTACTTGGTTTTTGATTCTTTGATTTAAATGTCTTCTGATAATCTTTAGCTATAGTTGTAAAGATCCACAAATATAGCGATTTTTTTACTGTGTTATATTGGGACAAACCATTACGTTTTTACATTAGAGGGGGTACGTAGCCAATACTTTTATTTTCAATATTTGGTACTTTTTTTAGAGTAGTTACCAGGCTCATTTAACAATTTTCTTTTGCAAGCACTCTTTTCCACTTTTCGGAGATCTTAACCAATTATAATTTTGTCTTATATTCATATGCATGACTGTCTCATGAGTAAGTGTTTATGTTAGTTTATCGGCTACAATTAATTCATGAACTGTATTTAAATCATTCGCATTCTTTAACATACATTAGTACTTTCTTATGTGTTAACATACTTGAGCAGTTGGCTAGTGTTAGTTTAAGACTTCATAATTTGACTTCATAATCTTCACTAACTTAAATCAAAGGTTTAGTTGCATTTTCACCAAATAAGTTTTAAAGTTTCAGCATTGCACTCTTCTGAAGCATTTTTAATCTTAAAGGCTTGCTCAAGTGAAGAAAAATGAAGTATCCATGATACAGAACTAATCAGAACGGATATAATTAAAGTTTTTTTACTTTTAATTACATTTTCTAATGATGCGCTTTCAGAAAGGTTGGAATTAGATGGAACTGTAGCAATTTATAATTCATGTTCTTTTTCTAATTCTTCTATGGAGTTTTTTCATCAGATAAAGAAACAAGCATTGCTTTAACAAATTCTTGGCCATGTTCCTGTTTATTATTGGTAACAATTTCTAAATTTCATGAGTGTAAGACTTTCACCAGCAACCTGACCCAGCTCGATTTTTTTATTAAGGCTACAATGTTTCTTTTTTTTTTTTTTTTTTTTTTTTTTTTTTTTTTTTTTTTTTTTTTTGCCTTGAGACCTTTAACTGGACACATTTTGTGGTTCTACTGTTACTTTGTAATATAATACTTATGAGAACAGGCACTACTGGTGAGCACTTAGGAGATCTAGGATGCATTTCTGGTTTGAATGCCAGTAAAAAGGCATTGATGGAAATGACTCGAGATTTTCAGCTAAGCTTAGGCCTTTTAATTTTTTTAATGTTAAATTATTAACTGCACAATCTTCATCAGTGCTAGTGTCCTCGGAATCAATTTGATTTAGTGCTTTGAATGCCATTTCCATCAAATCCGCTTCATTAACTTCTTCCAGTAATAAATCTTGAACGTCCTCAGTAGCCATATCCACAAAAGCATAGCCTCTGATTGACTTAGCTAGTTCTAATATGCCATCATTTTCTCACGATTCATGCGCATTTTCTATTTCAACTGAAGAGGGTCATATCTCCTTCCACCATGCATTTAACGTTGATGTTTTTAGTTCTTTCAGCAACAAAGCTAAGATGTCGATACAGTGCTTGATTGAAAATTTCTTCCAAGTTCCATTACATTAATTGATTTTGAATCGGTTACATCTAAAATCCATTGTAATTCTCTTCTTATATAATACGTTTTAATGGTATAAATATCATGATCCAATTATTGGAGCAACAAGTAGTGTTAGGTGGTAGGAACGCTATTTTGATGTTGCAGTGATTCAAATCTTGTGGTAACATGGAGCACTGTCTAATAGTAATGGCACCTTGAAGCTCAACTTTTTTTTTGCCTAAAATAATGTTCAACTTTTGGCTTAAGATAGTTTAAAAACCTATCTTTAAATAATTTACTGTTATTCAAGCTCTTGGGTTTGCTTTCCAGTATACCGGTAAGCTGTTTTTATTTATGCCTTTAAATGTATGAAGATTTAAAGATTTATAAACTAGTAAAGGTTTTGTCATAAAGTACCGAATGCATTATTGCACAAAAGTAGCATTAGATGATCTCTAGACATCTTAAATCTGGGTGCAGTTTTTTCTTGTTTCAATATATATAGAGATTCTACTGCCCATTTTTTCCAGTTTTGTCAGCATTGAAAACTTGATCTGCTCTGTGCCTTTGCTCTTCTTTAATGTTTTGAATTTTTTCTGGGTATGTCCTAGTAGCTTCATGATCAGTCAACTTGAATTCTTATGTTATGAAATAAAAAACGGTTTTTAAAATTTTCGAACCTACCTTTACTTGCCAGAAAATCTGGGTTGAGAGATTACCATCCAATGGAATTCTTTTTTTGACAGCTGTCATCAGTCCAAATGCAGAGTTTCTTTTCCATTTCCCAATTATTGGTGCCTGGGGGGGGGCAAGCTGCATGTTTTACAGATGTTGAAGATGCTGCAGCAACTGAATATCTTATTTCTTTTTAGTTTTTCTTCATATTCCGGACTGTTGCTGCATTCAAATTAAGACTTTTTCCAATGTTGTGAGATGTTTTTCTTCCTTTAAAAAACTAACCAAGATTTATATCTTTACTTCTAAAGAAATAAATTTCCTCTTAAACATTGTTTTCTTTATTTGTATCATGGCTTTGGACAGACTTAATGTCTTTAAGTAGACGTAGTTATTTGTAGACATGGCTTTGGACGGAAACTTAATGTCTTAAAGATGAAAAAGTTATTCTTTAACACACCATGGGTTGATGCAGACTGCCGACCAGCATGAGACACTTTTGCTTTCAGGCTACAGAGATAAGGATTTGGTTGGAAGCTGAATGTATTGGTTGTGGAGTTTGGAGCTCTTATTGTGACCTAATTTTGTTCACCTTCTGCAACAGTGAGATTTTGTCATTGTTATCTGGTGATTGAGTTCTCTTGAGACTGTATTATTTCTACTGTGCTGTACCTTGAAGGTCTTGGAGGAAAATGATATTCTCCCATTATCGCTTAAGGATTCATTGGTCACTGCACCACGTGGCTCATCTCCCTGAAAGCATTGGTTCTTACGGAACCAGATCTTGGAAGACAACTGGCAGGACACAACAAGAATTCTTATTTGTCAAATGACTATGTGGGTGCTTTGATCAACATGGGAAACTTCGTGTAGAGTTCATTAAAGTTCTTGGGATTTCTTGGGCAATTTCAATGTGTTAGGGCAAAACCATGTTATAGGAATGCAATGTTGTAGGAGAGTTCCCACAATTTATGAATCGTGTTATAGCGAAACCGTGTTACAGGATGCCATGCTGAAGGTAGGCTATCTGTACTCTGCCCAGCTAGATGGGTTTTGAAAAGTAGTTCAACCATCCTTCTGGGCGTTTCCCGTCCTTTCTTAAGTTCATAGCAATCGTGGTACCTTGGGTCACTACCCCCAACCTTTGGTTTCGTCTGTTCACTATTACCTGACACCTGCTATTCATCTACTTCTAAAATCAGTGACTAACCTACAGCTTCCATAGGTTTATGAACGGGAAGGATAGGAGCTGGAAGAGGGCTCTCTCCTTCCTGAATAATATTTCCATCCTGGAATTCCGCACTTTGTTTGCCCAACTCTTCTCTTAAGTGGTATTGGACTTAAGTGGTAGGGTTTTTTCTTAACAGGTATCTTATTCTGTAAATTTATGTTATGAAGAATGGTATTGCACCTTGCTCTTTCACCAAAGAAGCAAAAATTTGCTTATATTCATTTAGAAAATTATTTAACTTTCCTAATAGTCAGGTAAATGTATTAAATCCAGCTTTCCTCCAAGACTCGAAATCATTCCCATTTTTAAGTAACATCACATTTACTGTTCTTGTTTCTGACGAAATCAGTTTTACGGGGTTAATAAATAGATGCTAATTTAATGCCCTTATTGCCATGTACAAAATCAGGGGGAAATTTGACATTTTAATAATGAAAATTCCTGGGATTAATACAATTTGCTGACCATGCTGCCTGAATTTTCTTTTGCTGAAGCTCTGGAATAGGTTGAACTAAAACTGTGTTACCAAGACCAAGTGTCGTACGTAAATTGATGAATTTTATCTTAACTGAATAACAATGCGAATAGGATGATAAATACACTGGTTATCATAACTTAAAGAAAATCACAAAAATAGCGATAACTCCCTCAAAAATAAGCCAAACCATGTCAAATTTGAATATGCTGCCAAGTAAGAGTAGCTGAGTAAAACGGCAGTATGCAAATTAGTGGCACTGCACTTGGAATACATCATCCACAAGGAGCATAAAAGTCCATGTTTGAGAGCAAGCCTACATATTTCACTGTGATAGTGACATCAGAAATCTGAGATAGCCAATTCGTAGCAATGACCTCCAGGCATCATTTGCCCGCTGAACTACGATGGAGAGCGATTGGGAGACAAGAGGCAGGACAAAGTCAAACAAAAGTGGCCAGATGGCTAAATGTGAGTCCTTCTGTGGTTCATAGACTTTGGAGGCAATTTCAAACCACAGATTCGGCATCTAGGAGGTTCAGCCAAGGACAGCCAACTGCTACGACGAGCGCCGATGACAGATATTTGACATTATGTGCACGCAGGAATAGAACCGCTACTCCGACTTCTGTTAGATCCTCCCTTACTACAGCCACCGGAAGGTTGGTGTCAACGTCAACTGTGCTTAGAAGGCTTCACAAAGGTGGTCTGTATGCGAGTCGACCAGCCATTTGCATGCCGCTCAACTCACGCCATAGGAGGGACCGTTTGCAGTGGGCACGTCAACATGTCCACTGGACCCCTGATCAATAGAGGTCTGTTCTCTTTACGGATGAGTCCAGGTTTAGTCTTGAAAGCGATAGTAGGCGTTATTTGGTATGGAGAGAACCTGGAACCCATTATCATCCATCAAACATCCGGGAAAGAGATTCATACGGAAGAGGCAGTGCTGTGTTTGGGGTGGCATCCGTTTGGGTGGATGCACAGACCTGCATGTCTTTCCAAAGAAAACCGTGAATGCTCAGGTTTATAGAGTCCACATCCTTGATTCTTATGTGCGCCCGTATGCCGGGGCAATAGGTGATGCTTTCCTGTTAAGGATGACAATGCAAGACCACACAGGGCTAACATCATAGATGATTATCTTCAACAGGAAATAATTATGCACATGGAGTGGTCAGTTCGATCCTGAGACTTGAAACCTATCGAGCACGTTTGGGATGCTTTAGACATATGTCTAGCTGCTCTCAATCCACCTCCTGAGACCCTTGCCGTGTTTGCAACTGCTTTCCAAGAGCAGTGGCTCTCGCTTCCTATGGAACTGATAGACCGCATAATTGAAAGCATCACATATCTGTGTATGGGCTGTATTGCTTCTAGAGGCGATCATATTCCACATTAAAGGTAACTTTCCTGTAGCAAACTGACATCTTTGATTTGTTCATTTTATACATGTGCTAATTTCTGTACTACTATAATTGTCTGGTAATTTCTTTTTATGTTATTTGGTACCTTACTGTGTGTTGTATATTGTGGGTAAGTTTCATAAAATTCTGCATGTAACTTTTTCAGTAATCGTGATTTTTGAGATTTTTCCTTAATTTATGGTAACCAGTGTATTTACCCGTAGATACTGTATAGCATGAATGTTAACAAAAGTCATTTTTAGTTGTAGGGGAACTATAGTGTGAGGGTCCTCGTAAATGATAATTTTGAAAATCTATACATATTTATTCTCAGTAGAAACTGTGCCTAATATGGCTCCATACTGGATGAGAGATTCTCTGTAATTAAAAGTTCTGTTAAAAATTTTTCTTTTAATTTAACCTCAAGAGTCTCCTTTTTCTTATTAATACCTTATTCATCGAAATTTCTTTTATATAGACTTCACAATTTTGAATTGAGTCTAAAATAAAGTTAATTTTTTTTTTCTTAAGATTGTACCTTGTATTACAGGAAGGGATTTCTTTCGAATTGATATTGAATACACAGAGGACACCTTCAAAAGGCCTTCTTGAAGGATGACTTGATGAGCTCTCTGCCCTGTACTAGTTTTAAATCTTGAAAGCACTTGCATATCTAATTGCTTTGATTCAGGACTGTTACTTTGCCCCCTAAATTCTTATCGAATCTCATATTAAATATATCCACTGTTATATATGTTGACTCAACAAACATAGAGATTAGATTATTTATTATTGCGATTAAATTAGATAACTTATACATGACGGGGACATTGACACTACATTGTCGGCGGCAAGTGTCGAGTGAGGCTGCACAATTACCGTGCACTTACCTGGACCACACTAAGGCCAGAGGCACTGCCATCTATTGGTCAGCGCAGAATGAATATCGAACATGTCCTTTCATATTTAAACAAGACCAGTGCATGTTACGATAATTATTTTAAATCATTACTTACTTAGCAGTTAACTTAAGAAAACATTTTGGTATTAAATCACTACGCAATAGTTGAGCCTAGAAAACTTAAATCTTTAAAATTACTATTTACTGATATTTTAGAGTTCTAAACAGTTGCATAATTAATAGCTCATTAGATTCCATAATTAGTCCATAAAATATAGCTTTACGGCATATGTTCTTAATTGTCTCTGTATGGAAGAGGTTTTATTCTATTTTTGCTTGATTGTCTTAGCGTTGGCTCATTTGAGACATTTCCTGGAATTAGAAAATGTTTAGTAGAATCACTGTCCTGTTCCTCAGGTGGCTTCTACTTATCATTATCATCAGAGCAGGTTGATCTTGTGTTCATTTACCAAGTCCAAAGAAATCTTCTGCTGTTCTGTTCCAGTCTGTAGTTTTACACATAGAAGTTGTCTTTACGATTGTGATCTCAGTTTCTCCTATACATAGTTCCATCATTCAGTTTTATGATATAAGATCTTGGTTGAGGACCTGTCTTCATGATTATACCCTGTTTCCAAGGCACTTTAATTTTCCTTTTGTACCACACTTTATCATTTTCATAAAGTTTTGGAAGCTGAGTTGCATGCTTATTGGCATATTTCTTTTGCATCATCTGCCTTCTTTCTAAAGCTTTGCTTGCACCTTTTATTTGAAATTTTGGTTGCAATGTTTTAGGATGTGATGACAAGAAAGATCACAGTCTTCTTCCCTTTAATAATTCAGCTGGGAATAGCAAATCTTTTGCAGGTTGAATTCTATAATCTAGCAAAACAACATACAAGTCTTTTCCTTCTTCTGCAGCCTTGTTCAGAGACTTCTTGAGAGTTTGAACAGACCTTTCAACTAGCCCATTTGCTCTACAAAAATGTGGTAATGTGATGTTATGCTTAACACCCTGTTTTTCAAGAAATTTTCGAATGCTTCCGAGTTGTATGGTGGTCCACCATGAGTGATGAGCTCCTCTAGTACTCCATGTGTTGCAAAAATGGACTTCACAACTGTCATTACAGCTTGCGCTGTTATACTTTTAAGTGGTTTCAGCTCTACATACTTTGAAAAGTAGTTAGTCTATCATTAACAGATATTGTCGTCTCATCAGGTAAAAAAAAAATCACAGGCAACTTTTTGCCAAGATCTCTCTGGTAGATCACAGTCTATAAGAACTTCTTTCTGATTAGTCTGTTGATATTTCTGATCTATCACACATTTGGAAACATACTCTTCCACATCTTTGTTGATATTACTCCAGTAAAAATATCCTCTAGTTTTATTAGAAACTATAACTTTGTGAGACACATGCAGTTTTTTCATGATTTGTTCTCTAAGAGATACTTGCACAACTAGTCGTTGTCCTCGCCAAATTATTCCATTCATTTGTCGCATGAAGAATGTTGTTTGAATGAATTTGCAATCCATAAACAAAAAAAGGGGGGATAGAAGATCTAATCTTTGTTTTTCGACTGCGGAATCATCTGCCGACTCCACTGGTACCATTTTGTTCGAAAATGCCTCTGTTCTGGCAGCAAACTGTCAGTCAGTCTGTGTTGGCTTTTGAAAAGCCTTTATGAGATATCATATGTCAGTATGTAAATTTGTCTTTCAGAGCGGCAACTACAAATGACAGACTTGTTTCCTTTCTTAACTGTGGATTGCTTCAAATGAAGGCTGCAGCCTCTTCCTCTAGTTTTATGCTGATAACTGTTAATGTATCTTTATCTATCACCCTGACATATGATGCCAGTAGATTAAGCCTAGTCAAGGAAATCCCCTAACTGAGTAGTCTTGTTGGTGCCTGAGAAAATGGGAATTGACTGTAATGGGTCACTACCAAAAACTAACTGTACTTCATGAAGGTAAAGGCTCTTGATATAACCAGGCCAATGGTTCGCTTGAGTTGCATTAGTAGATTACTTTAATTAAATTCCTGCTAAATTTATGTTTACTTTGAGATATTTCTCCAAGCCTACTTACTCAAATTTACACTGCAGTAGTTCAAAAATTGTAATAAAAAATTCAGTATGCAATAGGTGGACTTGCTTTGAAAAAACAGTTTTCAGTTACCCTACAAATTCCTTCAGAAAAAGAGACATTTTTACAAATATTTTTTGTGTTTGTTCAGCGACAATAATTCATAAATAATTAACTCCTTGTAATACAAAGAAATTACTTATAGAAAGATTCTTACGTTACTGAAATTTAAAGTCCATAAGAAAGGTCCATTACTTTCAATTTTTAATTTGTAGTATTAGCAAAGTGATCCTAATTAATGCTCAATTAATAAAAAATATTCTATCAAAAGAAATCAATTAAATGCAGAAGTTGAGCAAGCCCACAAAACATAACTGAAAGATCCGTTGGCTAAGTTTGACATTCATTCAATTTGGTGTATAGAAAATTCAGTTACTGTTTTAAATAAAAAAATATTAATTAATTTAATTTTAATTTAATAATGAGTAAGAACTGTTGCTTATAATGGTTGTGTATTAGTGTAATTGTATCCAGAAAATTTTAAGTCAACTTAAAAAATATCCTAAGAACCCATCAGTGGAACTTCAAATTTAATACCATGTTATTTGGTTTAATGTTCATTTATTTTCTTCTTTAAACAGTACAAATGGGATTTTTTTTTTAAGATATCAAGAAGAACTTATCAATTAAACAAAATCATTTTAAAGGAAAGAGTAAACATAAATTTATGCATATGTAAACCAACACATGTGTAAAGTCACATAACTTAGGTAAAAGCTCATGAGCACATAAGTCCATAATGAGTTTATAATTCATAATGTCCATAACATTTAAGAAAGATTTGAGCACAAATTCTGACACTGATAATGGTATGCTGGTTTTATTCCCAGATTGAGAATGTTAAAGATGATTTCTTCAGTGGTACCTTTCCCCATGAATGCATTTTTCGAGTGAGCATTTAAGGTGGGAGGAGTGGGTTGATTTCAATAGTATTCATAACCCAAGTTGCAGGATAAAACAAATTGCACCTGAAACTCTACTTTCATATGCAGTTTTCAACAACTGACAGGTGATGTCGAAATGAAGGCGTGTGGGGTCTCAGTCCTCAGAGTTGCTGCTACTTCCCTTGGAAAGTCTGTCCATATTGTGTACTCTACTCAGCTAAACAGGGGTTTCAAAAAATGGTTCGACCATCCTTCTTGGCATTTTTCCATCCTCTCTTCTGCACGTAGCAATTGGGGTGTCTTGGGTCATTATTCCCAACCTTTCATTTCCTGTTTGCTATCACCTGACACCTACTATTCGTTCTCTCCGTCTCGTCCCCAGCAGCCAGAGTATGGGAATTTATTTGTTGTTTAGTCCTGTTCCTCCCTAATAAGGTAACGTACTCAGTGCTTATATCCCATGGCCAGGGCATTGTTCCTTTTCCTAAAAATTGTAATTCCTTTGTTTCGCAAAGTTTCTATATTCAGTGCCTAGGAATCAGCTTCTACAACTCCGATAAAGTAAGCATCCATTCGAAACGCCTTCTTTCAGGAATGTTCTCCAAATTCTTTGCTTCAACTTGAAGCAAGTAATATAATATTTCCTTTTACAGTTTGTGTATACATTTAGAAACCAGTTCTTTCAATAAAAAATTTTTCGATGAATATGCAATTATAAAGTTACTTGATAATTAAAAAATGACGCTAGAATATAACTTTGAACTTACGTTTTTTTTTCCTTTTATAATTTTTGCTTATGATTTCTCACATTAATTGCAAGAAACTCTTCAGGTATCCCGCAGTTCGAACTTTCACTTTAATATGTTTACTTCATCTTTCATTTTAGTTAATCTGTTGGTTTTCAGTATGTTTGATTCCATCAAAAAGAAGTAAATTAGAAATGTAATTGAAGAAGGACTATCTAAGGAATTTTTTTGACTGATAAAGATGTGTCAGTGGAAAAGAAATATGACTATTGCAGGGAAAATGTCAATAATTCTGTGGATGAAAAGAGAGCCAGCTTGCCTTACAATGATCCACAACATTTTTGTACTGTGTGTTGGTGAATTAATATAATGATATGATTAGTCCCCCACTTTTTATGCGTTGGCCCATTTTATTTCAGTTTGTTTTGTTTACAGTGTTTATAATTGATTGTGTTGCTTTATATGAATTTAAAACTGTGTCTTATGAGTATTAGAAAAAGAATTGATTAATTAATAGCTGTGAATGCATATAACTATTGACAAATATTCAAATTTGAAATTTAATTACAATCTATAACTTCTTCCTGCAACTGTCAAAGTAACAGTAGTTCTAGACGCAAAGTTAGTTCAGGTTATCTTAAATAAATAATTTGAATCAAAATGGAAAATCTTCCAAATCTACCAATTACTGCCAATATTGCAAACATTGAAGAGAGTGAGCACCAGAGAATTTCAGTCTTGTTTCATTCATTGATGATTATTTGCTTGGTGTTGCCATTTTGGAGACATACAGAAGTACTATAAAAATATTTAAAATAGTTTTCTTTGAAAACATTTCAAAATAGAAATCACTGCTAGAAATAGGAATTGCTGAAAAAATACGAATGCAGAAAAGATCTAAGGTGGAATGAGATTATTGCAGGGATTTAAAGTTTGGATTATGCATCTCAGTGTGTTTCAGTTAATATCCAATGAAAATTTATTTGTAAAAAGAAAGCAGCTATGTGTAAACAAAAATTTTTAAAATGCACAGCTTTCTAAAATTTCCTATGGATCATGTATTCTTGTATAAGAGGAGAGGGCAAACTTACGGCGGTAACAGTTGCATGTTAGAATCTAGGAATATTCAAGAACCATGATCAGATTTTCCAAGAGTTGCAATTGTACTTAAAACTTTTAAAAAGTAGTAAAACTGATTTTGAATGGAAAGAACTATTTGAAGTAAATTAGCAAGGATTTTGGATTTTCTAACAGTTAATATGATCTTTATTTCTAATTAATATTTGTAGCAAATAGTGTAATTATTGAATACAAATAAATAGTTTTCGGTTCTCCTGCTTTATGTTCAGAGAAATATGCTTCTGTGATATATAAATATTAAACTTTCACTTAAGGTACTGGACTCTTCTTTCAGATAAGAACTAAACATTTTCCTCTTGCACCTAGATTTTCTTTTGGTTATAAATGTCACCTAATTTTTATAGGAAAGAATGGAAATGTAGTGCTCTTTAATTAATTAATGTAAAATATTTTCACTTGGGAAGAATAACACAATAATTTTAAATAAAGAGCTAGTAAGTTTTCTTTACTGTTACTCCATACATACTTCTCTGGAGAGAATGAAACCAGCGGTGCATCAACATTTTTTTCCATTCAAGATTATAAAAATTGCCTTGACATAAACAGTCAGTTTACAGGAGATTTTGCCTTGAAATATAATAATAGTTGAGTTTTTATACACGACTGGTATGAAGACTAACGTATTGAAATCTACTAACGTATGAAATTTCATTCCCTAGATATGAACAGCATCATCAGATATATCTTCCCCCCAGTACAAGTTAAATCTAGTATATGTATCCATAGTGTTGGTATGTAAGATTTGAGGTACATCATCAACTGAGTGTGTTGTCAATGCATTTCCGCTTCCTGATTGCCATTACCTGCTGTAAAAGTAACGTAGTCTTAATAGTAAGCCACAGAACTAAAATCATTTGCCTTTTATGTGTTACTTTGACAATTAGCTCATAGTGCTATGGAATAATGCTGATCTTCATTTTTATTGTTCATAGCACATTAAATGTTCTGACTACATTCATCAAGAACTGCAATCAGACATAATACCCAACAAAAATTATTATTTCAAAGATGTGCCACTCGACAGATGGTCTCTGCTTTCTCTGCACTTCGACAAAAAATTCTCCTTAGCATTGCCATGTGATCCAAAGCATGCTCGCTGCTTTCAACACCATACATAATTAAAAAATGATAGCAGTGTAAAGTTATTTTAAATATTAAATTACTAATGGTTGAAGCCACGTACTACAAAGTGAATTCATTTCGTAGTTACCATTTACTCATCAGCCACATGCAAGCTGCAGTTTGGTTGTGCCTATTCTATAATTTTAAACTTTTATTTTTCATAGTTATTTTTTACGGCTGTGAAGTAGCTAATTATAATTTGCATTTAAACAATTGATGGAATTTGGAACAGAGGCACCATTTAAATGAATGAATTTTTCAGTGTTTTCTTGCATTTTGGAATTATATTTTCCCTTTATCTTCTTTCCACCAAAAAGAATGCATGTTTGGGGATTTGCTGATACAGTAGTTACCTTTTCTGTGAGATATAATTTCTGCAACACTTGCAAAGCATAAAACAAAAACAGTTTTGTAGTTTTATTATTTTAATTAACAAACTCCAACACCTTTAACTTCTGTGCATCTCAGCATCTCATAACCAGAGACATGAATTTTTATTAAATTTCTTTTTTGAATTAATTTATGCCGTGTGAAACAGACTTCTTTTCTCATAAATTTTCTTTGTTGCAATAATGTGGTGATTATTGTGCTACAATCTGTGTTGCATCTATTGTTGTTAGTCGCTGTGAAGGTAAGTTTTGCTCTGAAAGTACATTCTTTTTATTTATGGTAATTTTTTTATCATCAGTTTATGTATGCTGCTGTGCAGTATTATAAATTAACCTTCACCAATTCAAGATTTCATATCATTACCTATAAACCATACAAATTCTTAAACAGGTCAGCCACTGGATCCATTCTGAATAACTGTTAATCTACTCTTCAGGCAGCATTCCACCCAGATCCATTGAAACTTAGCACAGAGTTACTTATTTGGAAGCCCAGCATTATGTATCTCCAGAAGGACTGAATAAAAAAAAGGACAAAGCACTAAACAAGCAAACACTCGTAACACTTAACCATTTGATGGTTATCAACAAACTCAGCTGGCATTTGCTATGCACTCTAGTGGGTGTAAGCAAACACAGCTCGTATTACAAATTGATGAATGCCAGATGTCACAGTATATATTGATGAGTGACATAGGAAGAAAGAGTAGCTTCATCTTGCAACCGTCAAAGGGTTAAAATTCTCCAAATGACATAAATAGCAAAACAAGGATCAGAATGTAGCTGTGATTTCTGTTTTTTAAATCATGGCTGTTGTGCAGACTTGCTGCATGTACCATCCTGTGATGCAAAAAACTTGCTTTCATTGCTGCTAATGATAAGCATTTTTCCAATTCATCGTGGATTTTCACATTTAACAAATTTCTAATACTGCTGTTGGGAGTTGAACCACATGTCTGTGTTAAAACAACCGGCAGATTAATGATTATTGAAGATGCTAACTTTATTTTAACTAAAGAAAACTTTACTGATTCTTGTTGACTTCATATTTCCAATAATCACATGTTTATGGTTTCTAATTTTTATGCAGCGACTTCATCTGACTGCCCAGCATGTGAAATGAAATTTCAGAGTTGCATGAAATACATTCCATATTTTCATTTACTCCTTTAATGACAAGAGGAGTTCTTATACTGCACTTCCGTTTCGGCATCTCATAGGGTTAAATAAAATAAAAAGAAGATGAAAATGATAAGCATTTTTCAAACACTGATAATCACCTTAGAATTTTTAAAATAACAGATATTTTACCATGTGTAAATCTGCATCTTTCTGTTCCTACAAAGTAACTCATTTTTCATGGGAAAGCTTTAAAAAAGTCTATTCATGTTTTATGTGAGCATCTGAGTGGGCAATATATTTTTGTGATTTTTGCTTTAGGTGAAATATTTTTTATGATGTTACTATGTCTAAGTTGTAAAGTTAGATTCATCATTGTGTATTTCATTCTGCATTTTTATATTGTATCCCATATATTCTAACATAAAACTTTAATTTTTCAAATTTAAGAGAAACCATGCATGAGCATTAAAATCCTGTAAAATATGATTTGATGGGCTTAATTTTAGTGTCTTTCTTTTCTTAAAGAGCATTTTTAAAAATGCCAGCTCTTCAGCAAAAAGGGGGGTTGTAAAATTGAGTGAACTTTGCTGCGAATAGAATAATAACAAGAACAAAGGTAGTTAAAAGTAAGATGTAACCAACCGAGATGGCATGCAGCTATTACAAAACTGAGAGGACCAATAGGTCTCATAATTCAGTAGTCTTTCTCTTGTCTTTCTGCAACCATCATTCTCCAGAAATGAAATAAGTGATAAAACTTGTTCAAGCAACAGCTATGAGACACATATATCAGCAATTAGAGATTTAATGATAGAGCGACAATATTGCCAATAGAAGCATAGGGACAGGAGGTTCTATAACTGAAATTGGTCAGCTGTGTTTTGTGGATTAATTGTGGAGTGTTGCAAGTTTATACTAAAATACTGATGAAAATCCATTATGTGGGATTCCATCCCTAAGAACGACATTTAAGAAGGGGAGCAGTTTTAATTTGGGACATTTCTGTCTGAGGAAAACAGGCTGAATGAAAAAATTAGTGTCCAAAATGTAAATTATATGTTTGGTTACATAAAAGTCAAAAGCAGTCATATTTCTTGTTTTATGATTAAAGACTTTATAAGTTATTTTGACTGTAAAAATTAATCTAATTGATTTTTAAATTTAGTTCTCAAATATTGAAGTCAGTCGTCGTTTCAAGCACTTTGATTGGCTTCACGAGCGGTTAGAGACAAAATATGCTCTTATTCCTATTCCACCACTCCCAGGAAAACAGTTCTCAGGTAACTTCAGTTTGTTATACAAATTTTGCTCTATGTGAAGTGTTGACAATTTTTGTTATTTTATGTTATTAATGTTAAGCAATGAAACTGGAAACTACTGTGATCTAGAAAATCACTTTTCAGCTGATGTAAATTCTATATGCTTTCAAAAACCATTTTTTTAAACGCATGCTAGGTATTTTAGTCACGTCATTCTTTACAACTATAAATTACATTGCGAGCATTATTGTGAAAATCTTAACAGTTGCATATTGAATGCTTATGTTCTAAACTTTCTTCCATTGTATATCATGCGTGAAGGGCAGAATTTCCTTGTAATGCCGACAGAGAGCATATGGAAGTAAATGAAAAGGACTTTTCTTAACTTGGCTAAACATATTTATACAGTGCCATGGCTTTTCAACACTGCTCAGAATGACTTAAAAAAGTTACATGAGCATTGATATCTATAGTTTTTTCCAAGAATTTTGGTAAATAAACTAAAGCCAAGGTGTATGAGGAAAATAATAGTGCAGTTCAAAATGACAAGAAAATAGTTCATGATAAAGTTAACGTAAATAACAATGAAAATATTAATGACTGCAGGGCTCGCAGTGCCCCAACAGTAAAATCTCTGAACGCTGGTAGTTTCGACCTGGGTTCGATTGAAGGTGAATAGGCTGGCTGTGTAGTCATTTTCGTCGTTTTTCCCGAGCCAGATTCCCCTAGAAAGTCTTCCACAAAGGCATCCTTTCCCTTAGCGGATAGCCTTAGTGTGCTTTGCCATAATTAACTAAACCAAATTATTTGCTAATTGTAATTTTGTTAGAACTAGCCCTAGATTGTCAACATATTGTTGTTGCTATGAACACAACAGACGTAGTGCTTCATGTGCAAATCTGTATGTATGATTTTGAAAGGAGAGAGTTGGGCTCTGATCTGGTTTTCCTTCACCTCCTGTAGGAATGGAGTAGATGCTGCATTACAGATTACTGTGCAAAAACATTTCTGAAGCTTATAGGAAGTTTAAATTGAAATGCAAATTATTATGAGCAATGGTTGTGAAAATCAGAAATTGTGGTATTTGCCGCAACATTGAGAAGTAATAGAAGGTTTTTTTTCTTTCTCCCTTAACCCTTCAACTGCTTAAGAAGTGTGTAAACATTTTCAGAGTTTCCTTTAAAAATGCTTTAGACATGTTTATACTAATTTGAAATCTCTTGAATCATTTACACAAAGCCCAAACTTGGCCAAAAATGCTTAAGACGTGTTCAAACGATATACTGTGGTCTTTTTTCCCTACGTTTCTGCAGGTGTCTCTCAGTTGACACAAAGCTCTTCATAGGATGTGGAAAACTGTTTGAAAAGAGCACTTTACAGAAGAGTCCTGCACGACAATTATCAGTGGCAGACATCAGGCATATTGTTACTTTTTTTTTTATTCTTCGTACCTACGTTAAAGGGTTTGTGGATTTGGAGTGAATAACGATGACGACACTTGATGAAGTATCAAAACACACTTTATTGGCCAGTATTTTTCAAGACAGCTCCAAAATCATGCTTACAGTCATGGAAGAACTATGAACGCACTGAGACAATCAGCGACACAGACTTCAGGCTATAACAGTGGAGACAGCTTCAAGGCAAAGCACCAAAGTACAGCTCCCAACTCTACTGAGTCATTCTCAGAACTTTACGTACTCTCGAAACTCTCCACGCTACAACTCGCGATGCACTCAACTATACACTAGAGTATAGCTCCCAACTCTGCTCGCTTGTTCTCTGAACTTTACGTACTCTCGAGACTTTTCACGCTACAACTCGCGATGCAATTGACGATACACAAGAGTACAACTTCCGACTCGGTTCGCTTGTTCTCGGAGCTCAACACACTCTAAGATGAAAATCGATGGTGCACTAACTCGTGATACACTAAGAAACTCTCTCGATGCACTGGACGACCAGCTCGGCACTATGCTATGAGACACCTGCTGTCTGACTGACTGTCAACTCGATAGACTCCACACTGACTTTCTCTCCATGTACCAGCAGGGTTTATATAGCTTTTGGCTAGCGTTTGAGAACATTCTGGGCTAAACCAGTAAGAATTTGTTCCAGAAGATTCTCCATCCCTCCATGGCATATCACCAGTTTTGTCACTAAATGGGTGATTTCTCACCAAATGTGTCAACCCTGCCGTCCATTGCCATTTTCTGGCAACCCTGAGCCTACTTTGCGGGGAAGCTGTCTTACCGCACCTGGACATTACGTAACAATATATTATTCTTCTGATGAACTGTAAGCCTGTGAATGGAGATAAATCATTTTGCAACAGTTTGCCTTTTGGTATTTTATACTAAAGAAAGTCAAATAGAATTTCTTGTTATTTTAGTACATTCCCGAATTTAGTAGGAACAGGAAAAAAATCACAATTGTAACAGAAGACATACTTTGTAATAAATCATACAATTAAATATTTTATTTTTGTATTAAAAGTTGATTATGATTTCTGATTTGTCAAGAACAGGGGAAAATATAAAATGTTGCAACTAGGTCCTTTGTTTGCCGTCATATTTCAAGTGCGGATATTTTTAATGGTACATCTTTCTGTGTTGCATTTTGAAATGTTACAACTGTGCTTTCAGCATGTAGTTTGTACTCTTATGTGTACAAACTATATGCCAGAAGTACTGAATAGGTAGTTTGAGTTTTGTACTCTTACATGTGATTATGTGTTCACTGTAACTGTGATCTTATACATAAAAATTTCTTAAATGTCAAAGAGTAGATATTGTACTCAAAAACTTCAGTTAAATTGAATAAACCAATATGCCAAAAGAATTCCTAAAAATGTTTGTTTTAAATATTTTATTAATAAGATTCGAAATACAACACAGTTTTAAAATCCTTCAAAAAATACGTGCTTCTTGAAACCTTTATTGGAAAGAAATCTATTGTTATAAAATGTCTTAAATATAATGGAATGTAAGTTAAGAAAAATAATGTATGGGAGCGTTAGATATTCTACTCACAAAAAATTGCAGCCAAAAAAAGCATTTTGTCATTAGAAAATAAATTAATATCCCTTCAAATGTAAATACTGATAGCAGTAACATGAATAAAAACGTTTCTTTATGTTCTGAACTTAATGCATTGGTACATAATAGAAATGAACAATATCATTTTATGGTACTGAAATGGCAATAGCTTCGTATTATTCCAGGGTGTCATTTTTCATCTGTTATGAATTTCAATCTTTTCTGTTATCAGACAGCCGAGCAGCAACATTGTAGCAGAATACTGGTAGTTTGGTCGAGGGCTTGGATCCTGGCTAATGGGATGGCTGCATAGATGCTTTCATGGTTTTCCTTGTGCAATATGCATACAAGGCAGTTACCCTAAGGAAGTCCTCATCAAAAGCTACCTTCCTCTTAGACAAATAGCCCTTGAATGCTTTGCCACAATCAGATAAACCATACTGTTATCACATAACGTGCTTCAAATATTTTTCTGTCGGAAAAGTGAATGTGCCCCCGTTAAATGAATTATCGTTCGCCCCCGTTAAATGAATTATCGTTCGCCCCCGTTAAATGAAATGTTACTTTTCCCCCCTTTGTCTTTTATAACAATGTTCTTGTTTTCAGAATCTAAATCATCAATAAAATATTTTTAATTATGCGTCATTTTATTTAATTTTTTTTCTTTAATGAAAAAAATTAAGCAACAAATTTCTTCTGGTTAGAAAATTTTTACCATCATCAGAGTGAGTTGCCGTCAAAAGTGCATTTTCTCACTGAAAGTTTCAAGTTGGTGCATGTATTTGTTTAGAGAAAATTGTTTGATGCATATTGTCTTATAACGAAAAGGGTCTGGGGAATTTCCAGTAGGAAATAAAAGTTATTAATTTTATTGAAATTTGTTGATTATTTTTGTTTTGAGGGAAGGGTCAAAACATCAGATATGTGAATTTAAAATGAGGATATATATATAATAATAATAATCTTGCAGCCAGCTATTACCAGCAAAATATGTTAAAAATGTTTCTTTACATAGAATTAATGTGTGTTCTGTTTGGTATGTGAATTAATTAGTGTTATTACATTTTACTTTAATCAGTGTAATTATGTGTTATATCGAGATTTAATTGTGTCAGATATAAGCATTTTATTTTGCTTTTATATAAATCTGGTTTGCTTATTAATATTATATTTACTAAATACTGTTTCTCAGTTTTTCAAATCTGTCGAACCTCTCCAATGGCCCCCTGGCTAAGATCGCTGATTACTGCTCGTTCAACTCACATTCAAACCCAAATGAATAAACTAGTTGCATGATTGGGTTTCCTGATCCCCCCCAACTGTATTTTGAATATTAGTCAGTTTTACATAGAAAGTCTTCCATTGAGGTATCCCTTTCCTTAGGTCGACAGATCTCATTTCCTTTGCCATATGCAAATAATTCAGCGAAATTTCTTTAAAAAAAAAAAAAAGCTAATAAATGCATATAACAAATTGAAATCAAATAAATGAATATAACAAAACTAAAGTAAACATATAGTTAGAAAAAACATTTGAGACCACAAGACATTTTTAATTATTTTTTGCTGTAGTAGTTCCTAAATTGCATTATTTTCAAATTTTATTTAATTTTTGTATTTATTAATCTATATTTTATATCTGAAAATGTACGCTTATTTAGTTTATCCATAAATATTAGTTAAATAAATCTGATTTGAAGATGCATGCACTTATGCATAATTCTCATAACTTAAAAAATGCTACTTATAATCTCTGAGAAAAATATGCACAAAAAAATTAAATTTTTATTTTCCTACTTGGTGCTGTCAACTCATTTCAGCTATGATGAATGGTTCTAAACTTTAAGATTATGAAGGTTATGGTGACGGTTTCTAAGCTTCAGATTTTGTGTTATGGTAAAGCACATGGGGGCTGTCTGCCTAAGGGAAGGGAAGGGAAGTCTTTATGGAAGTTTTTTTTTTTTTTTTTTTTTTATGGAAACAGGCTCATAATTCATGGTAAGTGTGTGAAAACTCCCATGCAGCTGCTAGAATTTACCAGTGCTTAGCAACCGTAGCACTTGGCCAGTAGTGGGCTTTCTGAACTTATGAAATATGTATTTTATTTAAGTAAATAAAGCAACAAAATAAAATCATTGATTGTAAATAGTACTTTTTACTGACAAATTTTTCTTTGAAAGAAAGATAAATATTATAAGAAATAACAACTTTACATTTAATTTCACAGTGGACAATAAGCAGCACTGGTGCATATATTTTTGTAGAGAAAATCATTTTGCTCATGTTGTCATATAAAAAATATATTCATAGATTATTTTTTACCATTGTTAAAATATTCATGGCATATCTGTTTTAAGAGAACACCTTTGTATGGAATTTTCTAAATAAAACTGTGTTGAAATTATGGCATGGCAAAATCATAAAGACATGAAGCAGCTAACTTGTTTAGTTGCCAGCAACAAACCCAGATCAAACTACCAACATAAAGCAGTCTTATTCACTCAACTATACATGACTTAAGTTATTGTTTGCTTATTATTATTAGAATTAATAAAACTATTTAATAAGAATTTTTGTTTAATAATCCTACCTAGTAAGACATTTTCTTTGGTTAGGGATTTGGTGTGAATTAATTAATTCTGTGTTCAACCAAGACACTTATTTAGAACTTAATGCTTCAAAATATGAATGCTGGGATCCTTAAAATTAAGAAGTATCCTCCAAAAATATATCCCGCAAAAATATTTAATTATTCATATTCTTATAATGAATATTTAAAGAATTAATAATTGTTGTAATTATTAAATGCAATACTTATTTATTTTTTGTGAAATGTACAGTAATAATCCTTCATTACCAGAATTCCATGTTAATAATTATATTGTCTATGGGAGCTAATAAATAATAACTTTGCTTTGTTTTCAATTAATTGTGTCTTCTTTCCTCTTAAACTTTCAGTTATAGAGTAGTATTTCAATCCTATTTCTGATAAAGTTTACTAATGTTTCAAGGACAGGAGAGCAAGAATTTTTAAATTCAGTCAATAAATTTATAATGATCAACTGAAAATTCATGAACAAATAGTGCTTAAATATTTTCTTTATTGTTCTTAAAAGCAGGTCAGATGTTGGAATTCGAAGTTAATATCATAATGTTTGTATTAAAAGATCTCGAAATTATTATTTGTTAGAGAAATAAAAATTTGTTTATATCAAATGCAAAATTAATTACTTATGAGATCGAGAAGATATTTTTAATAATAAATTTAACTCCAGTTCTGCATGAATAACATTAAAAATGTAATTTTTGAAGAAGTTTATATTATTTTGGAACTCATAATGTTTTACACTCATCTTTAAACAATTGTTTTTGCTGTATCTTTAAATCATCTAAATTTTTGTTTTCATAACTCACATGAAAAATAAGTCACATTTAAAACCCATCTTTTTTCAAATCAGCAATCCATGTATCCTAAAAATTCTTTTTTTCTGCCCCTGAAATTAAGTTATTCAGCTACTGAGTTTTGTCTTGCAGAATATTTAACTTTATTTTAAAAAGCATGTTTAAATACATTTTTAACCGTATAGTGCTCAATCAAAAGAAGAAACTTTTCCAGAAAACAGCAGTCCCTTTAAAAAAGATGTAAATTTCACTATGAAATTAAAATAATAGATATGAAATAATTAATAATTATTATAATTATGAATTACAATGTTTATTTACTTATTACAAAATGTACTATAATGACCAATCTTTACAACACCATATTGAAAAATTATGTTTATGCAAGCTAATAAAATACAGCATTCCTTTGTTTCCTGCTAACTATGCTTCATCTTTCCATTTTAACTTTCAGTTATAGAATAATGTTTTTAATTCTATTTCACATCAAGTTTACTACTGTTTCAAGGGCAAGAAAGCAAGAATTTTTTAACTCTATCAATTAATAATAAATTTTGAAGCTCCAGTTCTACATGAATATCGTTCAAAATAGAATCCTTAAAAAAGAAGTCTATGTTGTTTTGAACAGATATTTAAACAATTTTTATGCTATATCCATGAACATCTAAATTTTTGTTTGTATAAATCACCTGAAAAATGAGTGAAATTTAATACTCATCCTTTTCCAAATCAGCAGTGGACATATAATCTTAATTTTTTTTCCTACTGAAATTAAGACATTCGGTCATAAAGTTCTATGTCACCAAATATTTAAATTTATTTAAAAATGCTTGTTTAGGTATTTTTTAAGCATATATTGCTCATTAAAAAAGCAAAAATCTTTCCGGAAAATAATATTCTTTTTAAAGTAGATGTAGAATTCAGTTTTAAATATGTCTGGAAATTTAAAATTTTGAGATCTTTTTAATATATAAATGGTTCTTTAAAAAGTAGGTTTAAAAGTCACATCAAATTGACTAAATTTGGCAGAAATCATAAAACAGATTTTTTTTAATAATAATTATTCAAACTATATGCTAAATATCTTAAAATGTCATGTAATAATTAAGATAAACAGAAATTATAGCACTGTTGAAAAATAATTATTTGAATACAAACGAAGAATATAGAAAAATGTTGAAAGTTTTAAAGATTTTTAATTTATGACAAAATGTAGTATAGGAAAATAATTTGAAATGGAGTTACCTATAAATATTGCTCTTTAAATATTTCAGGAATGTTACAGTAGGAACGAAAGTTGCACCAGTTTTTTTTTAATATTGATTTTATTAATAGCATTTAATTAATCTGCATTGAAATTCAGATGATAATCGTTGTCTTAGAAATTTAAGCAACTTAAATAAAAAAGTATAATAATTAAAAAATAAAACTGAGTAAATTTTAAAACCAATTTATTTGAGAATAAGAATCTTATAGGGAAAAAAATCTAAGTTTCATAGCTGTGCCTGCTGGACCCTGTGGCATTCAGACAGTCATCAGGGAGAAGCTATTTAGTTGAAACTTTCTTAACAGCTTGCATCAACTAATGTTTACAGTAGCAATCCATCTCAGTCGCAATAATTGAAGTTAAATTCTGAAAGGGAAGGGAAGTAACAAAAGGAATAGCTGAAATTTTTCAAAGCTGTAGGATTATTTTCATGAAATTTTACAGGAGGTTCAATCAAAAACTAGTGACAGTGTTAAAGACAGAGTTGCGAACTCTGCTGATTTAGGCGGGAGATTCCAGATTTCTGACTGTTCTCCCTCCAACCTGATTTACATTACCTTTCTCCAGATTTTCTCTTATTCTTAAAATTTCTCGTGATATTTATGTAGCTTGGCTTAATAGTTCGTGATTTGCATCCCTAAAAAAGCCATTTGGGGTGTCTGATGGCACTTGGTGCACCTGGTTTTTATCTAGACTGCATTGAAAACCAAAGTAGTTTCATTAGTGAGAAATTATGGTGCACTTCTGCTTTGTGAGTGAGAGCTCATGTCTGAAAACGTCATGTTCCATTTCTCCAGTGAGCATCGAGTGCCACTGTGTATGATCTGGCACATACTAGCCAATGAGCACGAAACAAGATCATGTACGTGCTTTCCGAAAATAGTTTAAGAAATTACAATATTTCATATTAATTATGTCTACGAAAAAGGTAAAATACTCTGGTACTTTTCAAAAATCGTACACAGATGACTTTCCTTCTACTATTTCCTTAAGGAAGCATAATGAATTTGTGATTTGTATCGCTGGTCATTGCGATTTTTCTATTTCGCACAGTGGAAGGGCTGATGTTCTCAAACGTGTTCATACACAAAAACAAGGAAAATATGATTTCTATTGAAAAAAAACAAAAAGTTAATTTTTCTTTGGAAACACTAGACTGAAAAGTTATTAATGCAGAATTTACTGCTTCCTTTTAAGAATTAGTAACTGAACTTTCAGATATTAATTAGTAACCAAAAGAAGTTGTTATCTCGTTATTAAAAAATATACTTTTATCATTTAAAAATCTTTCTCGTCGAAAATAAATCTCCCGATTTTTCAGCCTCCTAAGTTGGCAAGTATGTAAAGGCATTTATGAAAAATAACTCTACAGTCTAAGGGGTTGGTGTGTTTCTTTAATTTTAAAGATGTGTGGGTTTTTCATATATACACAAGATTACATTCATAAGAATTTATGTAAATGTCTGTAACTGAAGGTCTCGTATTTCTTTCCTTTATTTTTATTTTTTCTTTTCGCTCTCTTTTTTTTTCTTTTTCTTCTGTTCCTTTTCTCTTCCCCCCCTTTATTTTTTTCATGAACTAGAGCTTGATTTCATTGATAAGTTTAGAGAAAACTCTGAAACCATGCTGTCTTAAACATTTTTAAAAGAGAGGGCTAAGTTTAGGAAAGAACCCATTCAAACGTAGTCATTCAACCCTAAACTTAGCCCTGTATTTTCCAAACTGTATAGTTTCACATTTTCCTTTAAACCTTAAAATAAAATAAAGTTCCCAATTGCCAAAAATGGAATACTGACCTTCATTCATGGGGCTTTTTAAAATTCATGTTGTATGTATGTTATTGTTTATATATGACATACCTGTAAAATCTTTAAAACTCGGGGGGAAGTGACACACTAGGTATGTGAAACAAAAGCAAGCAAAAAGATCTTCAATTGCTTCCCATTGTTAGGACAATAAACAGTTTTCAATTTTCAGAAGCCAAAATCATTGCTCACACTACTTCCCCTTTTAATTTGAATTTGCTAAAATAAATAGGATTTAATTATCAAAACTTATTTATTATTTATATAACTCAGAATTCTGAAGTATGATACAGAACTAATTAGCCGACTTAAATTCTAAAGTGCATTTCTTTCTACATATTTTAAATCGTTTGTCATTTTTAAATTATAAAATTATACATTGTGAAACCTTTTTTTTTAACTTCTTTTTGCCTTCAAGCTAAATATGTTTAGTCAGACTTCTAGTTTTTTGCTCATTGCCCATTGTTGCTGAGTTAGTGGAATTCGATAGCTGATTGTCTAAACATTGCTCTTAAAAAGATCAAGGTGTCATTGTTCTGTTCTTTTCATGTTTTGCTCTGAAGCTGAACAGTTTTCTTTTGTGTCTCTAATGTCTTTTCTTCTAAATACTGTTCCTTCTGATCTTAATATATGTGATCTGGTCATCTTCAGTACTACTTCTACAGCTGCCAGTTTCCCACTGGTTGCCTTAACATACACTCCTTTATGTAATAGTGATAATGTTGTAACATTGTTAATCTACTTAATTATTCTTGGTTGAGTTTCGGTAATTCTTTGGGTGTAAAAAAGATTCTGCATTTCACTGCATATAGTATAGATTGTTTATTATGTGTTTAAATTGTTAGTTCCTCAAAAATTCTTTGCTTGCATATTGAGATCCATTATCAGATATTACTAGCACTGTGCACCTCGTCTTGCAAATGAGATTTGATATAACTGAGCACAATCTGACTTTGAGTATCCAGTAGTTTGGTGATTTAAAAAAAAGTTAGAATAATACACTACAATTAATGCGCATACATCTTTGATTTTCTCCAATAAATCTGTGCCAAATTTATATCAAGATAAATTAGGAACATTATCGTATCACAGACACTGATACTTTTCTGTTTTGATATTCATTACATATAGGGCATTTTAAATTTGATTCTAACTTTGAATACTGCTAGCAATTCTCTGTTTAAACTGCCCATTAATTCTGCAAACTCGCATGATCTAGCTTTGTTTCAAAGACCAGTTGCATAATTGTGAGGTTTCTAGCATGGTATGATTTTTGATACAGAATGAATGCGTTTCATATGTAGCATTTATTTTAGGTATATTATATTCTGTAATTTTTCCGCTTAATTTCATCTCATTCAAGTTCTTTACCGTTTTGTACGTGAAATACACTGTATGTTTCAAGACACTGAATTTTTATTACATGAAGAAATGTACAAACTTTTGCCTTTTCATCTTGTAAACTACTCTTACTTCACAATTTTTAATTGATGGCAACATTTCCATAAGATTTTATTGGCTCTGGTGGCTTTAAACATTCCATTTTAAAAAGAAAACACCTCTGACACCGCATTAAAAAAATGTTAGGTTTGTATATAGTTATGTGTTCAGTTCAAACTTTCACTACTTATTTATTTATATAATACAGAAGTACTAAGCTAGCTTAAATTCCTAAGTATAATCTCTCTCTGTTTTTTTTTTTTTTTTTTTTTTTTTTTTTTTTTTTTTCTTCATTTTAAATTGGTTTCCATTTAGAAATTACAGAATTCTAAATTGTTACACTTGGAAATCTTTTTGCAAAACAATTTGGTTAATCATTAGGGAAGCACGGAAATAACTTTTTAAGCTCTACCTGTCCTCTTGTGGCCTAATAATCACTTCTTACACATGAAACTTCACTGCATCTGCTGTGTTTATTGTAATAACAAAACTTTGACATTGTAGGTTTAGTTCCAATGAAAATGCAGTCAGCAATATTTTCATCCTTATTTGGCAGATTTTTACTTCTTTTAAAGAATAGAAAAGTAGGTAGATAGCTGTACTGAGTAAATAAAAAGAAAATATTTCTTAAAATTTTCGAAAATCATGAAACAACAGAAAACAAAAGCAAAATATTAATAGAGCTATTTTGATTAAAATGCGCTGTAATAACCAGTAAACGTTGTACCTAACTGAAGCTGTCTAAACGTTAAAATAAAGATTTGAACAAAATATTTATGAAATAATGATAACATTTAAGTCTTTCTTATAATTTGTGCATTCCTCTGATGGTCTTCAGAAGGTGGAACACAATTTTCGGGATTGCTAGCATTTTTTTAATCTTTCGTTGCGTTTGAAATCGGTGAAACTTTGGTAGAATGTATGCAGTAAAACTGTTAAGTTTACTGGTACAAAAATATTATGAGTAAAGCAGAGTTAGTGATAAGAAATAGCTTCTAAAATTCTTTGTTACAAATTTAGTACCGAGTAATTTTTATCTGAAATTCATTATATAGTATACATTTAGTAATAAAAGGGAAAGAAGAAAATATTGTGTGTGAACTGGGTTCTTGCTTACCAAATAGAGAAACACATCCATTCAAATTTCAGCCCACCAGCAGCTGAATGTTAAAGTTTCTGAACATTAAATTCAACTCAGGTTCGATTCCAGGTGAACGGGCTGACTGCATGGGTGTTTTTATGGTTTTCTCTACGTGGGTACATGCCAGTTTCTGTTAAAAATTCCCCTACAAAGGCATCTCTTCTCTTATGCAGATAGTCCTAGTGTGTGTGTCCATAATCAAGTAAACCAAACCATTAAAATTTCAGAGAAGAATGAAACATAGGTTATTTGGATTATGGTAAAGCATATTAAGGTTATCTGTGTTAGGGGATGGATGCTTTTGTGGAGGAATTTTAAGGAAAACTGGATTCTATTGACATTATATGCGGGAAAGCCAAGAAAACGTTCATACAGGTAGTCCATTCTCCTGGTTTTGAACGTAAATTGAACTACCGGTGTTCAGCAGTGTTTGTTGCCATTATAGGAAAGGCTGAAACACGATTGTCATTTTTTATTTACTTATTCTGCCACTGATGCTAATATATACAGACTTATACATTGCACTTTTCCTAATCACTTCCAGCATTTCAACAAAAAAGAGTGAGTTTCCATGGAAGCATGGTTTTAGTTGCTTCTAAAACACAATAGAAAAGTTCATGTTTGCTGAAACATTTAGCCAGTAACTTTTTGTATCATATTTTAATCAACCCTGAATCCTGTGGTTTTATTTGTTTTATCTTTATTCACTGTATTCCATCTAAACTACACTTAATACATTGCAGGTATACTTTATTACTTTGAAGTTTTGCTTACGACTAATTCAAATGTGTAATTATTTTTTTACTGTCCTTCAGTACATAACAGTGTTTTCTGGTGGAAAGGGGAAAGATTGCTTAAATTTGAAATGTCTGAAGCTTCAAGAAACGTTTTTAAGTATTTCTAATTTCTGGCAGACAAAGATGAAACGAAATTTTTGGGAGCTGTTTCAACGCATTCTCTGCCAAAGCTGATTAAATGTATCTATTTGCACATCAAGATCCTATCTGCATTTTTATTCTTTCAAATATTTTTTGTTGTTTTATTGTTTAAATATAAGTGTAACAGATTAATTTTAATAGTAAGTAAATTTAAATGAGTATACTCATAGTTGATATATGAAGTAATACTTTTGCTTCCTGTGGCAACTACGAGATAACTCAAAACTAAATAAACAATGTTCACCCTTTCTGCTCATTCACTCGAAACTCCTTAAGCGTGATACATTATTTTCCATTAGTCTTACACGACCACCAAACAACAATTTGTGCTGTCTGCTTATATTTCCAAAATGAATGAATAAACCAAAAGTTCAAGTGAATGAACCTACTGAAAGTGAATAAACCAAACAAAAAAAAAAAAAGATTTTGCATTCTAAATATTTAGTTGTAGTTTTGATAAGTAAATGATCTGATAATGTTTGGGAAAATAGGTGATCCATTTCAATACAACAGCTGTATTATTTACACCCTTCCTGCATGCTAAACACCTAAATATTGCATGCATTTAGTATGGTGATACTTGTACTCAGTCATTTAAGTAAGGCAATCAATAATGAGATATCTTGTATCTGGCAAATAAACTCACTTAGCCAACTATGAATATTCTCGACAATGGTAGTGAACATGTTAAACAGACAGTGATGTAGACTAAACTGGTGGTTCCAAAATGCACATTTAATAGATTGCAAAATTTCGAAATTTTTGGTTTCATCACTTGAGTATTTATTTTACATTATTACTCACTATGGTTGTAAATTGAATGTCAACAACTATACATATTTACTTATGGTTTGTCCTTTGTCACATTATTTTCTTCTGTCTCTTCTTTCTCCTCTTTATCTGATAAGAAACTGTACTTGTCAGTTCTAATGCCAGAGTTTGGAAAACCCTATATTAACACTGCTACACATGAGATGTATTGTCTTCCAAAAGTATTCCCTAAGCATTAGCAGCGAGATAACTCATACTTAACAAAAGATCTTTTGTATTATTGAAGCATGTACAATGATTTATTTATTAACCTTTCAGTGCATCCCAGTCTGTATTACTTTGTTTTCACAAAGAATAGGCCAATTGCATGCAGTTCTGTAGGGAATGTGTCAAACCAATCAAAACTTTTGTTCTGAAGGGCAAAGTCTAGGCATATCTCAGATGCTTTTCTAAAGCACCTTTTTATTATAAGACACACAGAGAATAAATCTTATAAATATTGCTTATAAACTGCTGATATGGTGTTAGTGCTAGGAAAATAAATTATTTTTTTTATCTACCCTTCTTTGAAATAATACACTTGTATAATATATAAATTGGATTTCATTATTTTTCATTCATCTTTCACTGATCACCTACCAAAATCACTTAACTTTCATAGACACAAAGAAAGAGAATGTTTTATTATGCAATGTACACCATCCTTACACAGCCTTTATTTCTGCAAATATTGGCCATATACTTCCAACTACAAAAATGTTTTAAAAGTTGCAGATATTCATTTTTTTGATATTTTAAAATTTTAAAAATCGATTTTGTAAAAATTATGACATCTGACCTTTTATGTGATCTCTGTAATTATATCTAATTAAAAGCTTGACTTCCATATAATAAAAATTGGCTGTTATATTTTATTTCAAAATTTGAGTTAGTTGCCATCATTTTCAGCTTGCCCTCAGGTGTTGATTAGAAAATAAGTTTTAATAGTCAAGGCCTTTTTTTTGGCTTGTATTATCATTTAGTGATATTTTTTGTGATTTACTGGTGTCTAACATTCTTTAATGTATTAGTTTTGTTTTTATATATGGTATGCTAAAAGAATTTTCACACAAGTAATTCATTAAGGTTTCAGATGTTAAAAATGTTGCTAATATTCTCATGCAGTTTTGTTATTTTAAAGTTATTATGTAATAATCATTAACTGAATTCATTAAACTGGAAACATTTTTCATTTTAAATTTATGCAAGTAATGTTGTGAGTTGCCTGTGTGCTGATACTAGGCCTGCTCCTGTTTTCTAGAACTAAAAATTTATAGATTTGGTTTATTTAACTAAGGCAAAGCACATGAACAACAATATTTCTTTTTAGGGAAAAAATATATATTGATCAACACACTTTCTGACAGTCTGCCTTTGCTGTATAGTTAATCATTAACTTCTGAAACCTTTTCTTAATTGATATTTAATTTCTAGTCATATATGAATGCCATCATTTGATTGTTCGATGTGTGTTACAACCCTAAACATGATCTACAACTTTAAAATTAAATAGCTCAGTCACTTTTAATCATAAAGGTGGAAACATTTATGTGTTGTACTTTTTAGAATGAACGGAAATGTTTATTAAATAATAACTAAAGGATTTGGGGGCTTATAAAAAGTTACATGCTTTAATTTTTACTGAATTGGCTTTTTAACTTTTAAAATGTCCTAACATGGTTATTTTCCTTATTTAAAGCGTTTTTTTATTTGGCCAAAGTTGTGTAACAACTTTTGTGGGCATAGTTGTGTTTTGCAATGCTTTAGTAAAACATTATATAATGTAGTTTATTGTGTTATGTAATGTACTGTAGTAAACAGTATATAATGTACTCTAAACTGAAAAACTTATAACTGTTGCTGTCTATGAGCTTATGTAGTTTTAACTCGGCCACAGAGATATCTCTAGTATCTTTTATTTCTCGAAATTACTGGAAGGCACACACAGTTAAACTTACATATAACTGCTGGATATGGTTATTATTGCATATAGGCATAAATTGCAGTTATTCATTTGCAGTATCAATAACAGTTACACAGGAACTGACCAAAATGTCACCAAAGTTTGGCGATTTCTTGCCAATTTAGCGAGATAGCTCTATGCTTCAATGTTAAGTAGACTTGCCCCTGTAATCTTATTTTTCCGGCAGAGCGTCGCCCTGTTTAGACTTTTCATGTTACCTTATACAAAAAATACAACAATTTCACTAAAATTATTTGCATATAGTCAAAATTCATAACAGTAGTAGAACTGCCTATATTTATTATTAAAATACTTTGAGCAAATAATTAGCAATAATAATAAGGTTGATTAAATACTTCAATCTACAGAAATGGCTGCTGTTGGAAATGGAAATTTACAATTTAGAAAATAAAAGTTTAATATTCTGCATACTTAATCAAAATATTTACATAGTTTGATGTTTTATTTCTAAATGAAAATCTGTATTTTAATTTATAGGAAGATATGAAGATATGTTTATTGAGCACAGAATGATTCAGCTTCAGATGTGGGTAAACCGAATCTGTCGTCATCCAGTTCTTGGACAGAGTGATGTATGGAAGCACTTTATTACTTGTACTGATGAAAAGGTCTCCAAATTTTTCTTGTTATTGCTCTGATACTTATAAATAATTATTACATATATCTATTTTTACTATATTAATATGGGTTTGTGTATAGCAACAAATGACACATTATGGTCTAAATTATATCTGTAAAGTTTTTGAAAATGTAAAGTCTGTAAAATTTTTCATTCTGAAATTTTGATCTTTAATTACAGGGTGTTAAAAAAATGTGGCTGCTAGCATTATTTCCATAAGTACTGATTCTAGACGTATTCTCCAGTTACACTCTTGCCTCCCAATAAAGTATATCTTTAACCAGATGGTTTATACTTAAAAATAAAAGGGTAGTGCTTTCATCAGACTTCCCCGCCCCCTCCTAGAGATGGTCACATAACTACAAAATAAAATAATGCATGAATTTGTAATGTTTATTAATGAAGTAGTAGATTTTATTTTTGTACTGACATAATAAAAAATAATTTAGTAATGAATATTTATTGATTATCTCTTAAAATGCGAATACAGTAAATATAGAGACAATGCATTAGGAGGTGCTAAGATAACAAGAATCAGCGTAATACTCATAAATTTGCAGGACAAGTTTTGAAGGTTTAATTATAGATCCACCTTCTTCAGCTGCATAATTGCAAATGATGAAAGAGAAGCCTATGCTCAGGTGATAACACTGATGCTTGTTATCTATGGATTGCATCAGTAAAGCTACTACAATGTGTTCATAAAAAATTAAAACAACTTTGAAATTTCCTGAAAAACTGAGAATAGAGATTGATTGAAATTGGAATCATTAACTAGAACTGAAAGATTTTATGTATGTAACGCTTCTAGAAAATCTAACCCACAATGGAAAGTGTTCTTTTGATTAGTGGTCGCAGAAAAATAGCAAGTAGGATTTTTTTTTAATCAACAATATTACATAACAGAGGATTTACATGTTCCTTTTTTTTTTTCTATCATATACCTCATGTTCTTTAAAGTGAAATTTTATGGATATCTTAGTTTGACTAGCATAAATTAAACCAATTTAATAGAATATTGAAATGCAACCGCAAGGTCTTTGATAACATTTAATTTGGAAGACATTCGAAATTGGGAATAAATTTTCAGTGTTTACAGCTTTATAAAAAGTGAAATTGATACAGAAATTTCTGTTGTTTGTTTCATAATTTTGTGAAATGATTAATGGTTGAAGGCATTGTAAAAAATGAAGAATTACAATCAGAATTAGCTAAACAGTAAAGCCTGAGAAATTAAAACAAGTTTAGACTAAAAGTGAGTAAAATGAAATATTGGGAGTGGTAAAAAATTTTAAAAAATTAAATGAAAAAGAATAGACTAAAAATGAATTAAGCAGTAGACTAAATCATACAAGAAAATTTTAAAAAGAAACTAATGTTAAAAAGAGGAGGCTAAACTATAAATCAAACTTAAAAAAAGAATTGAAAGCTTGTCAAAACTCATATGGCAAAATTCTGATCCAAGATGGGGACACAGTGGAGAAACGCTGCCACAAAATGATGAGTGCACTACATGCAAGATAATAGCAGGAAAAAAATGCGTATTTTTACTGTAAAAAAAAGCTCCTTTTTTTATTTAAAATAATTAGTTAAAGGATCTTGTTTTGAATTTTTTGGGTGAGGAATAGTTTTCTCATGTATTTTAATTTTACTGCTTGACTCAAAACCAATATAATCGCCAGTATTCAGAAAAAGATTCATAATCGTTTTGTGTACTTGGAAGATTCTTTAAAGTTTGTTATAAAGCACTTTTTATCTTATTCTTCATACTTCTGGAATCTACTAAACAATTCTGAATATTTTCTTTTTTAACCTCAGGGATAAAAGTTTGGATGTTTTCATCATATTCTTTGGTACACAACTCTTCAGTTATAGTGTAATTCTGTATTAAAGCACAACTAATGTCTCATCACTAAAATCAGTTTTATCATTAATATATTGGTTGAGGTCTGCCATTTTAAAGAATTGATAAGCATAGTACTCAGAGCCTTACTAATTTGCTCTAGTAATACATCTACTATGTTCACTAATTTAAATTTTAATAAATTTATCACATCATTTAAAAATATCCAATTTTGTGTCGAATACATGTTAGAACAATGCTGTATATGAATCTAATGTATGTCCTAAGTCATACTTTTGAGGCACAAAAAATACAAGTTAAATTTCATCAGATGCGTAGAATAGGAAATGTACAACTGTTCCATTTCTTTTTAGTCAGTGTACATGCAAATTAATAATAAAAAAAATCCAAAATTAAATCAGCTTCAAATCCCTATTCTAAAATTTAAAATTGACTTTGTAACTCATAACTTAACTGTTCTTAAAAAAATGCATATTCATCTAACAATATTTTACCAAGGGTTCTTTTTTGGGTCCATTTTTGAATGGTTAGAGATAAAGCCACAACTAAAAAACTATATGGTTGAATATTTACCGATGCTAATGTTTAATACTTTAAATGGCCTGCTTTGAAATTTGCACCATTATCAAACTTAAATTGTCTAAAATAACACACCTGGATTTTATCCTCAATTAATGGAAGGAATTATTTATCAACCTTGGATGCTAATGGTAATCAGTGCAGCTTCTG
>KK115241.1:51827-77464 GCA_000611955.2 Stegodyphus mimosarum | reverse complement strand
TAATGTGATCTTTGCTACCTTTTAAATTTTCTTGTTCATGCTTTAATTTGCATAACCTTCTGATGTAAGCAAGTATGTGTGATTTGAAGGAAAGAGAATATTAAGTATTAGTAAATTTAAAATTATTATCAGAGCTTTAATCATCTTGCGACTAAAAAAATTTATAGAACTTCACTTACCACCTCTTATTATTAACTCATACTAATAACTTAATCAAAACCGACCAGCCATGAAATGAATGTTAATGTGCATTAAAGCTATCAATTTCATCTGTAGAAATAATGTATTTTAGAAGGGTTTCCTCCGGGCTTGAATCCCTGTGAACAGGCTGGCTGCATGGGTTTTTTTTTCATGATTTTCCCCGTGTGTAACGTGTATATGAGCCAGGTTTCCTCAGAAAAACCTTCATGAAGGCATCCCTTCTCTTAGGCAGATAGCCCTCGAGTGCTCTGACATACATAAGTAAACCAAACCATCCTCACAAGCAACTTTTACACTTTGAAGTCATATTTACAAGTAACACATTTCACAGTTACAAATGAACTTCTTGTATAGTGGCTCAAATCATGATATTATTTTAGTGCAAAAGAAATCAGTATTGATAAATGACAGTTTTAAATTTTGAAGATGGGATTTATAGTCTGAATAAGGCCTTCTTTTGTATGTGCATTTACAAGTAATATAGCATAATCACCATTTTTATTGCAACAGAACAAGAGAGTGAGATGCTTCTATGAACTCTTACCAACTCTGCACTTCTTCTGCTTTGTTTCATACTATTCTGAATATCACTCCAGTTTTATCTTCATTATAGATGTCTTTAATTTCATAACTATCACAAATTACATGAAATTTCCATCTCATCACTGGCCGAGTGGTTAAGATTGCTGAATACTGCTAGTCTCACCTGGATTTAGTCCTAGACAACAGAGCATTAAGTTTCATAATTTTTTTTTCAGTATTTCCCTGAAAAAGGCCCTCCATAAAGGCATTCCATTCTTTAGGCAAACACTTCTTATGTACTTTGCTATGTTTCAATAACCTGAACTCGCCATTCATGAAGTTTTTCAAATCAGTGTAAATGCCCGGTAGTGGAGAATTCATCAGCTGTGCTTGTGTATGCTCAATAGCAGTGGACAAGATCACTAACAGACATATATATAAGCTTCTCCCTGAGCTCCGGAGTCTGCTGGCATTCTGTAATCTGATTTGTATTCTATTTCACTTTGATTTCATGTTTTGTTTTGTCCTAATAAATGTTAATGCTATGTTATCAGCTATGTTTGAACAAAGGATCAAGTTTACATTTTTAAAAAGCCTTTACCAGAGGTTGAGAAGACCTGGTTGGACGTATGTAAAGATAGTTCAAACCCGATATATGTGATGTCTGTATTAGTAGGTTCACAATGGCAAACCAATCTGTAACTTCTGGAGGATTTAGATTAACCACGAATTATCCTGGAGTTTTTATTAATAATATTTTAATCTCTTCAGCCAGCCATTTGATGCTTTAAATTTTTCAACATCTGAGCTTTCAGAAACTTCTGTTGCTTTCCCTGGAAAATTGTTTAACTTGTGAGATTTTTCTTTGATTTTATGGAGGACAACCACTCAAGTGAATCAGATGTAAAAAGGGTTATGTGTCCTCTGAAGTTAGTTATGTGATCAGTTTTCGAATTTTTTATATTAATTGTTATTTTTAAAAAAATTTATAATGTCTATAAATGTCTCAAAAAATCTGAATTTTGTAGTGTCCTTTCTTCAGAGGTAAATACAGTTTCTTTGCCAAAAGAACTGAACTTGGAGAAATGTACCCGAAAAAAGATGTGCTTTGCAGGAGATCAAACTGCACCAGATTTCTCAAAATAAGAAAAGTTAATGTAAAATACTTTAAAATCTAAAAGGAGTGATTTTTATAAATATCTTATTTATGCATTCCCTATAAAGTTAAAATTGCTGTTAACAAAACACTCATTATGTTTTAATAAATTAAATATAAAAGTTTCCATGCTTTGCCAAAATACACGGAGTAATGGATGATTAATATTTTCATGGAGAACAGTTAAAAAATTTTTAGTGAATGCTCCTTTTTTTAACAAGTATGGACCCATTGCTGAAATGAAAAATTGTAACTTCTTCCTAAATTTGGTTAAAATTATTTAAATTTTGTCAAATGTATATATGTAAAAAAAATATTGCAAGTTCATTCTTGAATATCTATGCTACTTTTGCATATATGAAAATTTTGATTTGTTATATAATTTTGCTGATTAAAGCATAGTGAATATGTTACTATTTGATGTCTTTTTAACGACTCCGTTTTATAACAGCCTAACATATTCCCCATTGTGTTTGTGATTCTTGGAAACTCATAGACAAAGAAAATTTAAAATATGCTTAATTTTTATTGGTTTTGATTTTGTAACCCAAAAGTGTTAGGAGGCAAGATGGTTTTAAGTGCCAAAGCGATTCATTTGTAATGTATAAGTAAATGTTCCCAAATGAAATTTTTGCTCTATGGAGACCATTTCAAAATCTGGAATTTACAAAATCCTGCCATACGTAATTTAAAATTCTTTACTATATTTTGAGAACAAACTGGGGATATATGTCTAGATTTATTATTAGATAATTTAACATAAATATTTATTAATAATAGTTAGCAGACAATACCTGTAGACATCTTTTTCAAATACAATCCTAAAATTATATTTGAGACCAAATACCTTAGAGTATGAACTAAAAGTAGGATAATGCACTGGTTATCATAAATTAAGGAAAAATCACAAACATCACGATTACTGAAAAGGTTACATGCAAAATTTTATGAAATATACCCACAATATACAACACATAGTAAGATATCAAATAACATAAAAAAATTACCAAACAATTATGGTATTATAGAAATAAGCACATGTACAAAATGAACAAATCAAAGGTGTCAGTTTGCTATAGGAAAAGTACCTTCAGTATGGAATATGATTTCCTCTAGAAGCAATACAGCACATACAGCGATCTGTGATGCTTTCAATTATGCGGTCTATCAGTTCCATAGGAAGCGAGAGCCATTGCTCTTGCAAAGCAGTTGCAAAGCGCAGCAAGGGTCTGAGGGGGTGGATTGAGAGCAGCTAGATGTCTCCCTAAATCAATCCAAACATGCTCGATAGGATTCAAGTCCAGGGATCAAGCTGGCCACTCCATGTGCATAATTGTTTCCTGTTGAATATAATCATCTATGATGCGAGCCCTGTGTTTGGATCTTGCATTGTCGTCCTGTAACAGGAAAGCATCACGTATTGCCCCGGCATATGTGTGCACATAAGCATCAAGAATGTCACCTCTATAAACCTGAGCTCCGGTTCCCCTTGGAAAGACATGGAGGTCTGTGTGTCCACCCAAAGAGATGCCACCAAACACAGACACTGCCTCTTCCATGTGCATCTCACTAATGTTTGACGGATGATAACAGGTTCCACATTCTCTCCATATCAAATAATGCCTGCTATCGCTTTCTAGACTAAACCTGGTCTTAACATTAAGCAGAACAGTCCTCCATTGATCAGCTGTCCAGTGGACATGTCGTGGCCACTGCAAACGGTGCCACGCAAATGACTGGTCGCCTCGCATACAGCAGATGTCTGATGTCACTATCACAGTGAAATATGTGGGCTTGCGCTCAAACATGGACTTTTATGCTCCTCCCAGATGACGCATTCTGAGTGCAGCATCACTAATTTGCGTATTGCAGTTTTACTCAGCTACTCTTACTTAGCAACCTATTCAAATTTTACATGGTTTGGCTTATTTTTGAGGGAGTTATCGCTATTTTTATGGTTTTTCCTTAATTTATGGTAACCAGTGTATAAATAATTTAAATTTTTTTCTTAAGATGTGGAAGACTGGTAAAAGGAGAGCTGAAAGAGATGAACTTGTTGGCGCTTCGTTTTTTCATGCTATTAAAGCTCCAGATGCACCATTAGATCCTTTTCAAATGTAAGTATTTGTTTCATTGCGGGAAGTCATTGTGCTGTAATTATAACAAACATGAGATTGTATGAGTAACTGTATTAATTTTAACTTTTTAGTGAAGCACAAGTAGAAAGTTTTTCAAAGTTTTCAGCAAAAATGGATAATACAGTGAAACAACTTCATGGAACAGCTCAAGAATTATGCAAAAAGTACTCTGGCTGTGAGTAATATTTAAAGTTAATAGGATGCATATTAATGTACTGTTATTATTTGACTTTTGCCAAGGTTAATTTGGTGAACTGTATGATATAAAGTCCGACATCCGGACTTCAAAGTCGCAAACATTTTTTTTCCCCCTGTTCTGCATCTGTATTGCTGTATGCTTTACACATGCGCGTTTGATTTTTGCCTCCTATAATAAAACACGTGGAGAGCCCTGATTCTTAATTTCACTTAGGCACTAAATAAAATACCCCATTCTTGAAGAGACAATCATTTTAGCTTAAATTTGTGAGATCAATAATTCGGCTCTGCAGTTGCATATCTGCTTGGCATACATCTCAAACCGAAACATTCTACGTAGATTTTTCACTTACTGGTATTTTATGCCTCTGACGCCAACCTGGCGAATTAATATTTATTATATTTTGCTTTCATCACTACACGTTCATCAACATATGACAACTTGAGTAATGACTCATGCAGTCTAAACTTTTTTTTCCTATTAGCAATTGAATACCAGAGAGTATGGCAACCTTTTGTGCTGACATTACACTTGGCGATGATTACAGATTTAAGTTAAATGCTTTAAGAAATGCTGATGAGGAAAAATTTATTTTCATATCCTAGAAACGGATTTTGTTAATGAAGCTCATTGGCCGAAAGATTACATTTAGTGCTATTGAATTAAGAATAACTGATATGTCATTCACATAAACCCAAAACCGGTGTCAGAGCTCGTTTGGCCATACCAGGCTGCACAATATAGGGAATACAAAATTTTTGGAATTTGGAGAAGCAGTCAGCGACAAAATTAAGGAATGATAAAATTTTTATAATTTAGGGAAAGCACTGGGATCCAAAGATTAGGAGCAGCAAAAATTTAGAACTTAGGGAAGCATTTTGTAGCAGAATTTAAGAACCACAGAGGCATCAGGCGGTATCTAGCTCTGGCCCTCCATTAGCTTTAAGTATATGTGGGAGTTTATTTATTCAGGACTCAGATTAGCATTAAGTATCTGCAAGAAATAGACATTATGTTATAATAAATAACTGAATTAATACAATTCAAGCTTAATTCCGTACGCAATAGAAGCAAGACAAAATTTACCGGAACAACTTGTCTTTCGTCATCAATCTCATGATACATAATCAATAATGTATAGCGTACGGTATTAAGCTAGGCTAAAACTATACGTTACTGATTTTAAGGAGTTTCAATTAATATAGTAAATTGCACTGTTCCTTAATCTTGTAATTTGATCCAGCTAATTATTTTTTGCACACTGTTACTATTGCAGCAGTTTTGTGAAAATTAAAGCTTGAACGTTCGATTATGTCGAAAAGAGTGTCTAATTCTGGATCTGTAAAAGGATTTACAAAGCAAAAACACGTTTCTATGTGCAGTAAACAAAAACTGCTATTTTAGCATAAAATTTGCTGTGTGGAGCATCGTAAGATCGTGGGAGGATATAATTTATGGCCAGCTACTATATTTCATGGTGAGGATGATAAAGATGATAGTTAGGAATTTGAGTTTTTGGATATCACAAACCAAAGGTGGAATTTTCTAATATGGATTTTATAAAGATATGAGGAGAAACAGTAATATATGAAGATGATTTAACGGGAGGCTTTCATTGCAATGACAATGCCCCAATTGTCAATCAGTTAACGGACGGTGAAATCTGTATTCTATAATAGAATGTTTAAGAAAATACCATTACCAATAGTAAAGAAAGTGACACAGAGATTATTGTAAACGAAAAAATTTCGATTGACAATTTAGTCAGAATTCTTGACAGCAATTACGTGACTTGTACAGTGGAACTTTGTAACTGAACAGGAAATTATGTCTGTTTATAGAGTTAAAGGGAAAGTATTAACACAAAAAAAAACGAAGCAACTTAAACTACTTACATTAAAAGAAATTTTTAATAAAGTAAACAAATATATATTAAGTTTTTTTTTTTTTGTAAATTTTGATACTCTTTAGATTACAAATGTTCATTATTAATAAATCACGATTTCATATTTTAGTTTTATAATTTCTGCATGCTATGTTACTAAATTCAAATTGATGATCTAATAATCAGAAAAATGCCAAATCCGGAATTGCGGAAGTTCCGACAAGTCCGGATCTCGGACTTTATACTGTATTAATTAACCCTCTGAGTGGATGACTGCTTTTTTTCTAGTCATGAGACTCATTGCCAGTTTTTGTATATAACCTTACATTTAAAATATTTTGTTTCCTTGCATTCTTTAATGATCTAAATCTCACCTCTATGAGTTGAAAATTATGAAAAGAAAGAATGCAGTAGATAATTTTACAAATCCATTTTAACCAAAAAATGCTTTTTCAAATACAATGAATCCAAAATTGCTGTACCACTCAATTTTTTTAGGGGCGATGGGCTTTTCTTATTACTTTTTTTAAAATTGGTATTGATGAAAGTTATGCAAACATTTCTAAAAAATATAATTAAAATGTAAAAGGAGTATAGTGTAAGACTCTTTTGACTTAAGTTATTAAAGCCGAAACTAAGGTGTTACAACGCTTTTGAGAGTGTACTGTTTAAGTATACTATTTGTCTTGCTGCTGTATATAAGAAGTTCCTGTGCACAGGAATGAATATTATCTACTGTTTAAAAAATATTGCTCTTTTCTCTTATGTCTGAAAAAAGGGCTTAACTAAAAGACAGTTGAAAATATTTCAAGTGCTTGAGTACTCATTTAAACATCTGAAGATACCATTTATATCAATATTATTCAATGTATAGAAATTTAAAACAAGGGCTTATATAATAGTTTTTTTTTACTTTTTTGTTATTATTTTAGCTTATAAAAGGGAATTTCACAAACTTGCTTCCTCTTTCAAAGAACTGGGTGACACTTTTGAGATGGAAATTTCTCCTTGTAAGTGGAATAATTTCTTAATTGTTTATTATTGTTTAAATGTTATAATTTCTTAATTGTTTATTATTGTTTAAATGTCATAATTTCTTAATTGTTTATTATTGTTTAAATGTTATAATTTCTTAATTGTTCTTTTTATTTTAGGTGTATGTTATAAAATGTATTCTACAAGGATTTGTATTCAAATAAACTGCATAAAGAGATTGATTTCATAGACCATTTCTTAGAATTATGTTAGTTTTCTAGTGAAATATGTACTTTTTTTACAGTAATTGCTTTGTTGTTTTCACTCTCTGTGATTGTAAAGTAAGTGCACGATCTTTAGTAATGTAAAGGCTGGACCTTTAAGCATCATGAAATTTATATTTGTACGTATATATATATATGTGTGTGTGTTACTATTAAAGTAAAAAATCCATTATTTTATAGTATATCTAGTTATTTTATGAAATAACTGAACAAGTCAGTTAAAGTGTATTAAAAATTAATAATTCCCCATGTTAGCTAGTTATTTCATATAATAATGATTTGCATCCTGTTAAAATGTAAAATAATGATTGATCGCACATGTTGGTGATAGCTATTATATTGTGATATACAGAGTGATTTTAATTAAAATCCCAAATTCAAAAGGTTGTAAAGTGAGAACTGTTGTTCAGAAATAACACACCATTTTCAGCCCTCTCTAAATTGTTACTTTATATCATGATATGGACTTTTCTGTTTTGTTTAAGAGTATGGAAAGTATTACTTTCATTTACACACAATATTTTACTGAATTGAATGTTTGTAGAGAAACAAAACTCTGAAGAGTGTTTTGAAATTGAAGGTAAGAAAATAAAATTAATGTCAGATAAATTTCAATCTGAAGCCTTTGTGGGGCATATGCTGATATCTTAGTATCTGGAAGTGACAGAAAAGATAGCGCGAGATCTATTTTACCTGCTATCATGAAAATAATCTAAGAATTTTTCTTAGTTGGAAACAAGAAATGGTCACATAAAAGAGCTGTACTCCTGATTCCAGTTCATCATCAGTGGCAAAAACTAATTGAGATCAAAGAAGTGCCAGATGGGGAGAAATTGCTGTGGTCAGTTACTACAACTCAGAGTATAGGTACCTGTCACGAATTTTTTTTTTAAATAATCAACGAAAAATATATTTGTTTTAGGCAGTCAGAAGTTCCATTTTAGCAATTTCTGTTGTGAAAAATGATATTGTTGTGTCTGTGTATAAACGACATTTCCTGTGCTGCATAATTCAGTTAAATTCGTGTCAGGCCGCACAAAGACAAGAAATTCACTTGTGCGGTCCCCTACAAGTGACAGTCTCCAAGATGTTATGAGGTGCTAGACGATATGTTCTGACACTGTATAAGCAATTAATTTGTTCAACAACACCTGCAATTGACATTATATGAATCATAACTTCATGACCAATCTCAAAAGATTTTAACGATCTGCAATTTGTCTGTCATCAAAGAATCTGGATTTCAGTGAGGCTGACAGAGCAATGATCGTGTTGCTTCTATGATATCATTTCAACTGTAAGAAATCAGAGTATGTAAAATACAACCAAAAAATTAAGAGGTTGTGACTAATTTAGTTTGCAAACTGTTTTAGGCAAGGCAAGAACTGAGAATGCTCCTAATCTCTCAACTAAGGAGACTCTTGCCCCTAGTAAGGTCTTCACATAATGAAGAAACTAATTTTATTTCAATTATACTGAAATGGAGGATTTAAAATGCAACTAAAAATGTAAAAGGATGTTACTATAATTCAGTCTGCGAACTGTTTCAGACAGAGAACTTTAAATGCTCTTAAATTCCACTCTTGACACTAGCAAGATCTTTGCATAATGAGAACAATAACTGTTCTTGGAAATAATAGTTTCTGTACCTGCATTATTAACTGTCAGTGGCTGTTATTGTATTCTTAATAGAGCTTCTCATAGATTTATAGTAAATATATTTGTTCTATATGCAGCAGTATGCAACCTAACCAGCCAGTTACCAATCCTTACATGAATTCACCCCAGCAGTGCAGCACATTGTTATCAGCTTGGTTGTGACCGAGAACTGACAACTGCATTAACAAACTTAACAATCATCAATTATTCTGAGAGCTAAATGATAATTCATTCCACAAAACTTCAAAAAGTTCTGACTAATCTGAATCTTTAAATAATTGCTGAGTCACCTGCATCTTCAACAGCATATTGAAACTCTTCATATGGGCAGTGTGATGAAAACACTAATCAGAAACATTTTTTGTACAGCCTGACTTAATGCACGAGATTCTAAAGGCAATCCAAAGCTACTAACATTGCAAAGTGAAAATTCAAATACATCTTCACAGCTAGCCTTTCAGACAGGCATCCGAAAATACTTCACGCTGGATCAATACTGGTGGACCCACAAAGATAAGAAATTTATGTGTGCGATCCCCCACAAGTTGCTGTTTCTGAGCTGTTATGAGGTGCGAGACAATATGTTCTGACAGTGGGGAGATATAATTTGTTCAGTAATGCCTCCACTTGAGATTACAAGAGGCATTAACTTCATGACGAGTGGTGCATCACAAGTAGTGCTGTTAGGAGATTCTTTATTATATATGGTTGCAAAGAAGCTGTAAGAGGGAGGCAAGCATAGCTTGCAGTGAAGGAGATTTAGTTTGGTTTATTTAAGTATGGCAAAACACTTGAGGGCTATCTGCCTACGGAGAGGGATGCCTTCATAGAGGACATTCTGAGGAAAACTGCATCGTATACAAGTTACACTTGAAGAAAACCATGAAAACGCACCTACAGTGAGCCCATTCATTGGGATTCAAACTCCAGAAGTACCTTTGATTTTACTGCTCAACTACTTCGGGATGTGATGAAGGAGGAGAGGCTACCAAGAATAACACAAGTTTTGGTATGCTGGAGTGAACTCTGCACCTCATAGAGGTTAGTAGCTGTTAAAAAAAGTAAACCTGAGGAAGAAACTCTGTGTGACCTGGAGTATTCTAGCAAAAGGGAGAAGTAAAAAGATAATAGTTCATCTCCATGTAATGTAATTTCATTTTTCGAACTAGCACCTACAACGAGACAGCATATAGTTGGTGCATCTCTAGTGGTGACTGGTGTGAGTGAGCAGTTCCTGTAAAGTGGTGGCCAGCTGATGAATCTTAGATAGTAAGTTGTAGTTTTACATATCTTAATCATGAATCAAGAAGATTTGCTAAAAAGAAAGAAAATATTAAACTCACAAATAACAAAATGTAGAGATAAAGTTTGGCATAGGAAATGTAGACTTAAATGCATGTGAATTGCTTTTAAAGAAGAATAATGTATTTAATAGTGAGCTGAAAGAAATACTTGATCAACAGTTTATAAACTGTGAGGATCTTAAAAAAGGTGCTGAGGAGTAGTTTAGCATTCAAGAAAGTTTAGATGAAATAATCTTAAATAGAAAACTTGGTTAAGTACAGTTTGAAATCAGAGATAAAAGCTGAAGGAACATCTTCAGAAAGTGTTAAAACTTGCCAACATTTAGTGGAAATTTGTGGGAGTGGATAACTTTTAATGATCTGTTTAAATGCATGTGTGCATAGTAATGCCAAGCTGTCAAATACTAAGTAAGTACAGTGTTTAAATTCTTCATTAAAGGTAATGCATATCTTATTGTGCAGGCAGTAGCAATAACAGATAACAATTTTATAATAGCATGGAAATTATTGAAGAATCATTACTCGAATAAACATGAGCTAATATCTGCACATTTTAAAAGGTTATTTTCATTACCTTCAATTCAAAATGAATCAGCTACAGCAATTAAGAGCCTAGTGGATACAGTGAATGTAATAGTTCATGGTTTGGGGAGGCTACAAGAGGAAATGGAGAACGTTGATGATACATTATTTGGCTTGTGTTGTTTTGCAAAAATTGGGTTCATCAACTAAATTCTGGTGAGAAATGCAGTTAAAGAAAGAGGAAATCTGAAAATTAAGTGAATTCATTGAAGTTTTAAAACATTATGCAAGGGCATAATATAATGGTAATGTCGGCAAGGAAAGGTTATAAGAGTAATAACAAACTAAATATGTTTATGGCAAACACTAAATGTACTTAATATTCTTTCAGTTAGATGTACAGAAAAGAATTGAATATATAAAAGGTAATAATTTATGTTCCAATTGTCTTTCAAACGTGCATAAGATTAAAAGTTGTAGAAGTGTACCAGATATAAACGTTGCGGAAAGGCTCATCACAGAGTACTACAAAAGAGGTTAAAAGACCAAAATAAAAATCTTTTCTTACTATACAAGCCAACCCATTTATTCCTAAAAGTTATGAGTGGTCATATCCAGCTACAGAGTCAGAAGTGTCACCAAATTCCATTGTGGTCTGTGCAAGTGCTTCAAACACTGAATGCAGTCAGCTTTAACTCTGTTCAGCAGTGACTAAAGTTCAGAATGCAAAGCAAGGGTTAGTAAAATGCAGATGTTTGTTAGATACTGGAAGTCAAAACTAATTCATCATTAAAGACTGTACAGAAAGATTGAGTTTGAGTGTGAAAGATATTTTAATTTAGCACTATGAGTAATGGAGATGCTGATTTATTGTTTATTTCCCATTTCAATAGTGACTTTTAAATTTCAACTGCTTTCATTACAAAAAGTATTGCCGATCATTTTAGAGGTGTGGTTATAGCTGATCTATTGTTTTATAAATCAAGCAGTGTTGACATTTTATTAGGTGTAAATGTTTTTATTTTTAATAAATGGAAGCATCATTAAGTGTTGTGAAAATTTACCTTTTGATGTGAGTTCAAAACTAGTTCATGTTATTGCAGGGGCAACAGCTTCTGAGATGCCAAGGGAGAGTAATCCAGTATTAGTAAACCATGTAAGGGTAAATACCGAAGAATTACTTAGTCATTTTAAAAATCAGAGAGCATATCAGATTCACAGACTTTTACAATAGTATAAAAGTGATGCGAGTTTCATTTTTGAAATTCACATAACTTTTGATAAACGTCGAAGATACTCAGTTGAGCTTCCTTTCAAAAGCTAATAGAAAACTTTTAAGTAACTTACAGGAAGTGACTTTTTATAGATTTCCTTATTTAGAGAAAAGACTTTCTGTATTGCCAGAAATTCATAAGTACAGAAAGTCAATACAAGAATATTTACTGTTGTGTCATATGGAATTAATTTCACAGTGGATTGTCAATTGGAAAATGGAAATTTTTATATACCTCATCATTTTATCTAAACTTAATGACAAGACAGCATTTGATGAAGTGCAAAATCATCATCAGATGTTTCTCTTAATGACATGTTAATGATTTATCCACAAACCCAAGATAATTTAATTAATATTCTTTTGAGATTCAGGTGTCATCATATTGCAGTAATGACTGATATTGAGAAAAATGCATGCAAAAGTAAACATTGAGCTTAACATGGGGAATTTCAAAGAATTAGGGAGATAATTTGAAATAGTATACACACATTTTTTGGTTGAATACTGTGACGTATAGAACTGCTTCTGCATTGTACTTGGCGACAAGTGCATTTAAGCAATTAGCAATTGATGAAAATAAGAATTTTCTAAAACCGCCAACATAGTGCTAAGGGATTTTATGTGGATGGATGCTGATAACATTCTAGAGGGTTCTGAGCTAGTAGCTAAATTGGCCAAATACTTAGGAAATGTGGGTTTGAACTCCACAAGTGATCTACCAATGAAAAGTCATTGCAAGAAAATGCAAACAGAGAGAGTGTAAGGTTAAACTCTATATGATTTTGGAAAATAAGGCTATAAAAGTACTTCTCTCTGATGTTGAGTTGTCAAGACATTCAAACAGAATGGACAATATTATCCTCAACAGCAAAATTGTTCTATGCTTGGGTTGGAATGCACCTTTTGTCATATCAATGAAAATTCTTCTTCAAGATCTTTGGAAATTTAAACATGCCTGGGATGATCCTGTTCTGGAAGAAAATGGGAGAATTTGGAGGGTTATGCGTAAAGAAGTTCAACATTTAAGTTCAATTTACATGCCTAGAAATGTTCTGTTACCTGAACCTTTGACGATTCTACTGTATGGTTTCTTTGATGCGTTGGAAAAGGGTTATGGTGCAGTTATCTATGTCAGGTCATTTAATCACTCAGCTATTTGTAAAACTGTTGATAGCAAAATCTCCCATTTCTCCCATTGAACCAGTTTCAATTCTACAATTAGAACTCTGTGCTGTTTATTGTTAATGTACTTAATACAAGCAGTTAGAAGTGCATTACAAGTGGAAATTCATTCTATAGATGCATGGAGGGATTCAAGTATTGTATTATTTTGGTTAATGTCTGACCCTAACCCATGACATATGTTTGTAGTGCATAGAATGTCAGAGATTCAGGCTAGAAGAACCCAGTTGGTTGTGTGTCACGGGGACTTTATCCGGTTGATTTGTTAGCTTATAAACTTCGGTAGAATGGCCCAGAGTTGTAAGGTCATGAGAAATTCCACTTTCTCACAAAAACTCCAAATTAAGAAGAAGTAAGCATAGAAGAGTGACCAGTGATTTCAAAGATGTTGTCTTTTGTAATGGTAAGAGTGATTGTGTGGTGTCTGAAATTTATCAGCAATTCCAAATTGCCACTGGCAAGAATAAATTTAGGATTCCTAACTATGAAGGGTTTAGAATACAGCTCATCATGTTATGTTAAATAAGTTCAAGCAATAAGTTTTTCTTCTGAGCTTAAAAGTATTAAAGCAGGGAAATCATTACTTAAAATTCCCCCGTTCTTAATTTATACCCTTTTATAGATATTGAGGAGGTTTTGAGAGTTGGTGGCAGGTTACAAAATGCCACCGTAAAACTCTACCAGAAGCATCTAGCCTTTCGACCTGATGAACATGTTGTAACGAAACAGTATTTCCATAGGAAATATTTGCCATTTGAGCCAGTATCGGAATATCTTAGCTGTAACTGTTAAATGTGTATGCTTACATGGAATTGTAAACTGTGCCATGGTTTATTGTAACTATTTGACTTTTTTTAATTGAACTTAGTAGATTCAAGAGGTGGTGGTTATGTTATGCCACAACAGGAGGTTTTCTGTTATATGTGCTTGCAAAGATGCAGTGAAAAGAGGTAAGCAGAGCATGCAATGAAACAAGAGAGTGAATGAGAGGCCGCAAATAATGTCAGTTTTGGAACATTATAATGAACTACAGCTTACAGAAACAAGTAACTGTTGCAAAAAATGTAAAACTGAGGCAGAAATCCCAATAAACCTGTCTTATTGTAGCAGAAACAAAAGGATTATAATTCATATCCATGTGCTGCAATTTCATTTTTCAAACCAGCACCTACAAGACAACAACCAGTGTTAAGTGATTTTAGCAATATTCACTGTGTCTGTCATCAGAACCTCTCAATTTCAGGAGGCTAACAAACCAATGATCCTGTTGCTCATATGATATCATTTCAACTATAATGAATCATACGTGAAATACAGAAATAAAATTGAAAAGGACATGTCTAATGCAGTCTGCAGACTGTTTCAGACAGAGCAAGAACTTGAAATGCACTTAAACTCTTGTCAATGGTCGTTATTTATTGTTAATGGACCTTCTTGTAGATTTACAATAAATACGTTTTAGTTCTATATGCAATAAGAAATACGTAACCAGTCAGTTACCAATCCTTATATGGAGTCGTTTCATCAGACAGTGCATCATCATCACCCCAAATTATTTATTTTGTATTATAACTATCTGTTTTCATTTGATTTACTGAACAACTTATTATTCTGTGAAGTAATTAGCTAGTGTGGAAGTATTCATTTATTATGCATATTAACTGACTTGAGCAGTTGTTTCATGAAACAACTGAATTACATATTTTAACTGTAACATGGCAGGGTGCCTAGCAGTCCTTAAAAGTGCTTATATTTGAAAATAAGTTATAAAGGCCCTTATAGGTGCTTACTTTTTCTCTAAGACACTTATTTTTTTGTTTTTAGTGCCTTTTCTTTTTTTAAAACAAACGTGCACTTCCCTCCCCCCCCCCCCGTGTCAAAGCCAAAATTAAATAAAAACCTTTTCTTTCCCATTTGGAGCATTAGATGGTGAATCATACTCCCGGAAATGGCTTTTCTGCCTGTTTTTCCGATTAATGTAACCTTTGATTCACGCAAGTAGACAGGTGCTCTTCGTTCTGTTTGTCAAAGAGCTAGAAAATTCCAGTACATTCCACATTCTTTTCCTCCCACCCACTGACTATAGACGTTTGAATTTCTTTCACGATTGTAATAATTTTCATTCTCCTTTCGTGCGGTCACCCCATATCACGTTTATTATAATCATGTATGATATGTATGAATATTTATAATAATATATTTGCAGTAAATGTTGAAGTATAGATAAACTTCAAAAATGGGTAAGTGTGTTTTTAAGACAGATCGGCATTTTAAGGAAGAATATTCTGAATGGCTTAAACAAAGGGAAAATGATCACATAGTTATGTGTTCCTGATGTAAAACTGAAATCAACATAGCAAGCATGGGAGAGTCTCTTTTAAAATGTCACATGGATAGTAAGTAAACTTTTTTTGTATTTAATTATTATTAATTTTAATGTAAAAAATTAAAATCTCCCGTGGACTGCCGGTTTATTTATTTTTTAAATTTTCATTTTCTGCTTTCAAAAAGCTTTTTTCATACTATTCATAAACTATATACCCCCCTTTGTATTATTTCTGTATTTCGTGCATGTCTTCAAAGTTGGGAATTTCGGGCTTTTCACTTTCTTTCCAATGCATTATGCAGTACAAAAGCGAGGGGTCCTGAGATTACGGATCCTCCCGTCTCCGAAAAATCTTGAATATTCAAATTGTTACAGTTCGCAGCAAAACAAGCAACAGAACTGTTATGAGTTCTCTTTTTTTTCCTTTTTTAGTCCAAAGCGGCTCTGGCCCTGAAGGACTATTGTTTTCGTTTTGTGATTTTGTGTTAATTCACTATAAATCTCCAGTTAACTTTTCAAATTGTTACTGCGAAATGGTATCGCCCTGTATTATATTCAAAGAAATTAAATAATGAAGAATCTGCATAAATGTTTGTATATTTCTCCAAATGTGATAAAACAACACTACCTAGAGCTATCCAATTTTGAATAATGTATGTTTCCACCCAAATATGTGCATCTGAAAGCCCAAATTTGGAATTTTTTTTGTTATCTATTGCATATTTTGTAAAACTTTAACGAATTTTTGATGAACAAACTTAAATGATTTAAAAGCGAGCAATGACAACACTCTACGGGCGGAAAAACTTATCTAAAGCACGCGGAACTGTGTATCAGAAATTCTAAAGATATACTCATTTTAAAATTATTTTGTGATATTGCTGTTGAACTGAATTTTATGAATTATGAAGTGTGAAAAACATGATATTTAATAAATAAAGGATGATATTTAATAACATACAAAACGTTTAAAAAACGCCCCTTTCAACACAATTTAAAATCTGGAACCTTTCACTTTTTTCTTCCCCCGCCCCTCCTTTTTTCTTCCCCCCCCTCCTTTTTTCTTTCTTTATCACTTTCTAGTCTGGATTGAATAGGACTAAAAGTTCTGCGGGCTACCAACTCAAGCGAATAGTGATTCTACTCTGGAAATTTAATGCAGTCTGGTCAAAATTACAATAAAAACACTCCAGATTTGCAAGTCTCTTTCTTTTCCTTTATTTAGTTTTTTATTCTTTGAATACAGGCAGCTGTTGATTCTGATTGTGTAATATCACTTGCAGAAGAATTAAGGCACTCGTATTGCACAATACTGTTTTCTATATTTTGCAGAGATAATTGGTTTTGATATTCGATATGGAATTTTTTTATGAGCATTTAAAAAGAGTTTTACTGTGCTTGCTGAGAATATTTTTCAGTTTCGTTAGGCTGTTTTTATATGTTTATAAATATATTTTTACAATCTATACATTTGTGATGATAATTGGTTATCAACATTTGTTATCTACTGAATGTTAAATTAAGATCTTCATGGTATTTTGTGTTCTAAATACTTTGATGTTATGAAAGATGCAGAAATATACTTTAAGATTAATTTAATGCGCATATTGAAATGTCCAAAGCATAATTTAGCCAAAAAATCTAAAAAACGGCTATGATCTACCTCTCTTCTTTTTCCAATTATGCTCAACTATCCATAATTGTCAGATATCCGGCAGTCGGCAATTTCCGAGCATGCCTGTTAGTTAAGTTTTTACTGAATAAAGGATGACTGCATGAAACAATTTCCTTCTTCTGATTTTGGAAATATTCCTCTATTTTTACTTAAATTACTTTGGAATATTTGTTAAGGGAAAACTATCATATAATGAAAATTTAGAAAATGTTCAGAATTTTGATTTAAGTTAAATGATTTAAATATTAATGTGAGTGGAAAAATAAATAAATGTACAATAAATCTATTTATTTCTTGGTGTCAAGCATAAATTTCTGAAAGGGAAAAATACAACTATTGGTCGAATAGCAAGCTTTTCCCCCCAAATCAAATTCTGTTAGTGTTGCAGCTTCTAGTTCCTTAAGTGTTATTTGTGCTTCACGAAATTCAGATACTTTAGATGATGCTGGAGGAGCTTCACAAGATGTTTTGGTTGCTGAAATTTTGTGGTGTTTGAAAGTGGTGACAAGTCATTACTCTTATAGATCTAACAGTGACATGGGCAAACTTTTTTCAAGTATGTTCCATGTGAGTGTTATAGCAAGACACTGTTCTTGTAGTGAGAGAAACCTTACTTTTCTCTCCCATTTTGGATTAACACCTTATTTTCAGAGTCTCGTGTATGATGAATTTAAGAACCTATCCCACTTTACCTTGTTATTTCATGAGACTTTGAATAAAACACAAATAAAAAGCAATTAGATTTGCATATCAGATATTCCCAGTCTAACCAAAATAAAGTTGTAGTTCGAATTTTAGCCTCTGTTTTCATGGGACATGCAACAGCTGCAAAGCTTTTTGAGTTTTCAAATGGCAGTTAAAAAATTAGATATTAAAAAAGCTGCTGTAAATAAGTATGGATGGGCCCGTCGTAAATTGGACGTTTTATGAAACCCTCCTATGTGAATTGAAAAAGGAATGCCATTGAATGTATATCTGTTGGTAGTTGTGGCTTGCATATTTTGAACAATGCTTTCCGTAAAGAAGCGTCCACTATGAGCTGGGCTATACCTTCTATTTTTGGAGCACTGTACCATCTATTTAAAGATTCTCCAGCATGTTGAGAAGAATTTTCAACAGCGAGTGTGAATAAGACTTTGCCATTGAAATTTTCTAACCATAGGTGGCTAGAGAAAGTACCAGTATGTTTGCGTGCTTTTGAAATTTAGGAAGATATAAAGGGTTATGTCAAGCTAACTGAAAATGGAAGATATGCAACAATATCTTGCAAATTATATGAAATTATAAGAGATTCAGTTAAAGACAAAGTCAGGCCTGTGAAATTCCGTTTTTTCATTTGTGTGGCTGAACTGGTCTGTGGAAGAGTAATGAACCACTTGTTCCTTTTTTTTTTCCCCTCTTTACACAAATTAGTAAAGCAACTTTTGCAGCATTTCAAAATTACAAAAGAAGTGTACATGTTAAAAATCAGTTCATCACTGAAATGTTTGTGTGACTTTGATTTTTCTGAGAAAGTTATTGTTAATGAAATAAGCATAATTAGTTTAGGATATAGGGCTGATAAGCTCTTGCAAGAGCTGTACGCTAAATAGAAATCATGGATAAAGATTAGATTTCTCTTAAATGTCACTCACAAACTTTTATTTTACAGCTACTTGAAAAGCTAATAGAAAAATGTCCAGTTAATAATTATTCACTAATTTGAAATGCTGTTTCTGTGAATCCAAAGTATGTGGCTCAAAACAGCACAAAAGCGTACAAGAAAAATGAAAAGTATATTGATGCATTTTTCCCAAAATATGTCACATTGCAGAAGAAGAATGCAGTAACGTTCATTTAGAATATTCTGATTTCACTGAAAATGTTGTCCAGCCGTACCTTACAGAATTTAAAACCTATGGTACGAAAAAATGAGATTAGATACTTTTTTGCACACAATCCTTAATGAAAAATACTTCAAGTTATGGGAAACATTTAAAATGCTCTTTATTCTTTCCCGTGGGCAAGTTTCTGTCGAACGAGGATTTAGTATCAATAAAAATGTAAAAACAGAAAATTCGGTGGAAAATTCATACATTGCCCAGAACATAGTTTGTGATTATGCGAAACATGCTGGGGGATACACAATGTATCGATTACAGAAGAGATGATAGTGGCAGCATCATCAACTCATTTGCAGTGTCAATTATATTTGAAAGAGCAGAAAAAAAAAAAGAAATTATTCAAAAAAAAAAAAGCAGAATCAACAGATGAATTTATTCCTCATAAAGGAAGGAAAACTGTCATAGAAAGAGAAGTGCTTGGAAATATAGCAAACGAACTTGCTGAAAATACCGAAGTTACAAAAGACTAATCTTTTAAATAAATCTAATGGAATATTAAAAACTATTTGTGAAAAATAAACTCTGTTAAGAGAACTGGATTCAGACGTTAATGAAAAAAGCCAAAAGACAAAATTAGAGTAACATTATTCATTAATAAGCATAAATGTTTATTCTTGTTTCTTTTTCTTATGCTTAAGTACTTTGTATGATTATAATAAATACATTTTATTATTATTTATTTTCCTTATTTTTAACTGAAATTTCATCATTAAATCTTGTAATGTAATTTAGTTTTGCATAGGGTTCCTCCTCCCCCCCACTCTCATTATAAACTAGTTCTGTAAATTGAACCGTTATTTAAAATTTAAAAAATAATTATAGTTGTTTTCCGTGGTTTTGGGTAATGCTGATTCTCTCGAAATGAGTACTGAATTTCACATATTTTACATTACAATCAAGTCACATGTTTCTTTTAAGGTTATGCGGTTGTGTATATATGTAATTAAACAGGCGCTTATTTTTTTTTTCTAAAAATGTGCTTGAAAAGTGCTTAGAGGTGTTTATTTTTTTAACTGAAATGTGGCTGCTAACCCTGTATGCATATACACATACACTCGCATATATATATATGTGTGTGTGTGTGTGGCAAAATTAATATTTAATTTTCTTCATCTCTAAATAACTTATGAATGGGCCAGCTACAGTTGTGAATGTTATGTCTGGCTGTAGTGGAAGAATCATGCCATGTAAAATGAGTCCATTTGCAGTGCCTGCTACTGGTGAAAATCATAACTTGGCAATCTTATCTCTAAAACTATGTGAGATATTGGAGGAGGATCAGTTACAAAAATATAGTGTCATAGATTTAGTATGCAAGGGTACATTATGCTCATGACTATGATAAGTCTAACATGACTGCATGGTCTAAAATGATTGAAACTGATGGTTTGTTGCAACATTTAAAGATGCATAAGTACAAGAGTATGATTTAATTGGTAAAGCGTACATAATATTAATACAGCTTGGTGACATCGGTCAATAAAACAAAGCCTGCAAATAGACTCACATTACTTAAAAGTTAATGTTGAGTGTGTTTGAAGAGATTACCATTGCAAGAATGAACATTTATGTTCAAGAAAGTATTCTTGCGTACCTATTCTTCAGCATAGAAGGTGTTGCACTGCTGCTTGCATCTGTGATTTAAGCATGTACGTCCAGGAAATTAGTAAATGATGTCATATGCTTAAAATTTTTTTTGTAAGCTCCAAAAATTGGAGTGAAGTCTGATGTTTGTGGAAGCCGTTTTACACCTCCACCATAGTCAACAATCACATTTGTGAACATATCGACCAGGAAATATTCCACTGGCCCTGACTGCTGTGTTCACACCAAAAAGAAATTGTGTTTCATGTAAACAAATACTGTGCATTATAGGTTGTATAGGCGAATTTTTACAGTAGCTGCATGTAAAATTTGTCTTTTCATACCAACTGATGATGCATCTCTTCAGCCTTGTAACTGACATTTTATCCATATTTTTCATGGTTTTAGAGACAGGATCAGCAAATTTTGCATTTTGATAGAGTACTGCAGGCAGTCTCATTTTGTAGAACGTAGTCATTTTCCTTTAGCTAGGCAGTATACTCATAATTGCAGCTATATAGGCAGCATGAATACATTATTCCATATGTCTCTAAATCATTGGTACACAGAGCCAGTTATAGTTTAAAATATGCTTTACTTTTCACCAAGATGTTTTCACATTTAATAAAAATCATTATTTGTGCCCTATCTGTACCAGCTAAATTCCTATGATTAAGAGTTATTCATTGGGCATTTGACCATATGTTTTACTTCTAACCAAGGTTTTTTTCATATACACTCATGTCCATAAATTAAGGATAATGCAAAATCAGGCAAAGGAAGAGTTAGAAGCAAAACAAATTTGACTTATTTTTAAAGCTTATTTATTAAACAAAAAGTAAAGAGCAAAAGAAGATGCTATATGTTTGATATTATTAAAAAAATTAGCGATTTTTTCTCCCTGGAGAAAATTACAAAAAAAAAACCTATTTACAAAAAACCAATATTACATGGTTGGTATGATTGTTAATACATTGTATGTCTCCCAGACAATGCAATACAGTCCGTACAACGCCTAGGCATGCTGAGTATCAAATTATCAATCTGATCTTGGGGGATATTACACCACTCAAAAAGCAATGCTCTCCGAGGTTCCGGTAGATGTGTAGGAGGAGGTTGACGGGCTGCAACTCGTCGGCCAAGCATGTCCCACACGTGCTCTACTGGATTCATGTCCAGTGAGAATGCTGGCCAGTCCATACGGCTGATATCCTCCGATTGAAGGCATTCGCTTACGATGTTTGCACAGCGAGGACGGGCGTTGTCATTTATAAACACAAATTGTGCGCCCATGGCGCCCCGAAACAAACTTACATGTTGTTCCAGAATGACATCCCAATAGATTTGGCTTGTCATGGTTCCAATTTGAACTTGCAGGTCAGTTCTAGAACCCAGAATAATTCCACCTCAAACGAGCACTCCTGCACCACCGTAACGGTGTCGTTCAATGATGTTTTCTTGGTGGTAACAGGTACCTGGAGCTCTCCATATGAACGTCCAGCGAGAATCAGACTGCAAGCTAAACCTGGACTCGTCAGAAAACATCACACAAGCCCACTGTTACGGTGTCCACAATGCATGCTCTCTACTCCAGGCTAACCGCAGGCGATAGTGCCTAGATTCAGTTGTAGTATGTGGAATGCATCTGACAGGTCTACGAGCATATAGACCAATCTGTCCCTAAGCGTGTGTGCACGGTCTGCCTTGCAGTGGCTGAAGAGAGCTGACGAGACAGGTCTGAGGTTGTGCTCCGCCTTTTTGTTTTGGGAGTAACTGCCAAATACCGGTCCTCATTCAGCGTTGTAACTCTGGGGCGACCTGTGCTGTAACGTCTACTCACATTACTATCATCTTGGAATCATTGCCAAAGCCTGGAGATGTCACTCTGGCCAATTCCAAGTTCGTGTGATACTTCCAGTTGGATACGCCCACATTCCAGACGGCTGATAATTCTACCATGTAAAAAATAATCCAAATGCGTCCTTTGTGTCAGAACTATTCGGTTATTGCACTGAAATGCTTATAAAGCGCCTGCAAACAATTTTACTTCTTTGCCTGTATTCCTTATATATCACTCTCTTACACTCTCGTCATTGTGACGTACCATCGGTGTCATCTGGTTACTTCCTGAAATTTGCATATGATTCTTGAAGATGTTTGTAGTGATTTTACAGGTGGTATATTTATTTTAAAGTTCGATTTCTGCATGACTCCGAATTATCCTTAATTTATGGACATGAGTGTATTTGTATCAAACATTGTCATAAATCGTATATTAATTCACTTTTTTAGTTTTTTGAAAGCTTTTCGCAGTACGTTTGAATGATTTTAAAAGCAGCGTCTATATACACCATTTACAGAAGTTATTCTTACATTATATGTATTCTCCTATTCTGCAAATTTCTTTTGATTAACTTGTTATTTTAGTAATCTACAGATCAAAAGATGGAGTACTCAGAGAAAATAATGGCAAAAAATGTTTTACAGAACAAGGTAAATTGCCTTAAAGAACAAGCACCATTACACTCGTATAATTATAACTTTTAAATTTATATAGTAAGTATTGTTTTGGGTAAATTTTAGAAATTTTGAAAACAATTTTAAAAATTACAAATTTAAGCTCCATAATTTGTTTGGCAACTTATTAAACTTGGACTGTATTTTCAATTAATTTGAACAACACATTGCGCAAACTATTGCAGAATTCCAAATCTCGAAACGTTTATGACGTAAAAACTTTAGCAAAGAGACATACTTTTCCCTTTTTAAATAAATATAGCTAATTAGTGAAAGATACAATAAATTATTTTTCGCTAATACGAGAGTATCTAAAGAGTTATAACGTAGCTAAACTAAACACACATGCCGAAATGAACAAATAGAGAGAACTGACTATAAACACCTGGAGCGTTTAATGAAATTCCCGCTAATACCACAGAACAAGAAAATAAGCTTGAATATATTTCAAAATATTAAAAATACATGAAATATACAGCATGATTTCATCTCTAATGCTTTTCTTTGAGTCAAGTGAAGAGCTCGAATCTGATTTACAGATTTTTCAGTTTGATTTTTAATGGTTTTTCAAAATTACAGCGCATTGCATTTGATGTCTCATTATGCTCTGCATTTTGCTACAAAAAATTCTAAAACATTTAATGATATAGGACTGATTTTATAAGAAAGCTTATTATGTGCACAGGTGTGAGTGTTTCTAAGAGCAGCAATTTTCAATTTAGAAAACTTATTAAGTATAACTATTGGCATTTAAACATTTGGTACTCTCAAATATTTTCTCTATACACATAGAAATGGCTAATATTCCAAAGATTATAAAGCGAAAGTATCTTTGAAGTCCAGAAATTTTATTTTGTCCATCACCTTTGCCCTTTAAATATTGCCCTTTAAGTTATCCATCAACACTATTTGCATTGTCGCTGCATAAGATAATGCTTGCCTGTGTTGTGTGCTAAAAGCTTCACATGAACTACCTATATACTATAGTATCAGGTGTTTGTGTTCCACTAACTGCCCAATCCAGAAGAGCAAGAATAAAGTGGTATCATCAACATGTCAGTTAACTGTCTCAGATTGGCATAACATACTGTTCAGGTATGAATGCAGATTTGCCTTGGAATCAGATGATAAGTATGTAAGGGCCTGAAGACAAAGAAGTGCTTGGAATCAGGCCTAGAACATCATCAAACATTATGCATTCAAAGGTGGCAACATCATCATTTGGGCTGAAATTTCAATGAGATGACATTCAAATACACATTTTGATAGTTCTGTGATGGCTGCATTGTATAATAAGTCCTACATCCCACTGTGACACTATGCTGCAACACTTGGTTCAGATTTCATCCTTATTGAGAATACTGCCCATCCAAGTTGAGCCAGTATTATTAACGAATATCCAGAGAGTGGGGTTATTTCTAGTGCGGAGTGCTTGCAGTATTCCACAACCTTAATTCCACTGAAAAGTTTCAGGAAGGCTTTGGACATGTTGTCTCTGAATGTTTACCTCCTCCAGCCAGTCTTAGACACTTTGGGGTAAATCAAAATGTATTTCTCCATTTTTGTTAATTTTCCTGTCACATGCTTAACTTTGGAAGCCATTATACTTAACATATTTTTGCACACATTTTGATTCTTCTAGTGGACACAAACATGAGCTCTATGGGTCTAGGGAACAGTTTTTGTTTTTATGCATATATTCTTAGTAGATATTTAAATTTGTGTCTGTATTATATGAAAAATAAGTTTTTTTATATGGGAATTCTGTTTTTCATTGCTATGTTTAGTGATGTGTCAATCACTCTTTCGTTGAATATTTCAGTTGCTGCAATCTGATATCCATTGCTAGGTTTTTGATATGTTGATCAGCAAATTTCACAATTTTATTAAAACAAATATAAGAATTTTATTATGATATCATTAAGGTAGGAGTAGTGCATGAAAATTGCATTATTTTACAAAAACAACACAAAAATGAAACATTTGTATTTTCAAAGTGTCTTTATCTTTTGTATTGGGGAAATTTTTGAACACCTTGAGTGTGAAATTTAAACAGGATAATAAATGTGAGTCGTGGTTTATAAATTTCTCTTTAGGGAGAGGAGTGAAAATGCCACTGTTGTAAATATGTTAAAATAAATTTCATTTATTTGACTTCCCATTTTTATAAGTGTATTTCCTTTCTAATTATTACAAAATATTCAGCTGTGTGTTAGTTTTCGCTATTAGATTTATTTTGCACCTTTCTCTGAAACGTTTTGCAAAAGTGTTCTGATTTCTGCTCTCACAAATTTGCCAAGTATGCCACCTTCAGCTCCTCAAAAAAAAAAAAAAAAAAAAAAAAAAAAA
>KK115241.1:0-51807 GCA_000611955.2 Stegodyphus mimosarum | reverse complement strand
AAAAAAAAAAAAAAAAAAAAAAAAAAAAAAAGTGCTGTAATTAAAGCAGTTCCCAGGCTTATGAAATTATTAATTAAAGATGATTATTTAATCATCTTTAATTAATAATTTCATAAGCTTGGTAAGTGTTGTTCTGTTACAGAAAAATGGCAGTTAAGCATGCCAAATAAAATAACAGGTCAAGTAGAATTAGGAGCATCACCAATATGTTTTCAATGTATGAGATTATTCTGAACAGGATCAGTCTTGTGAAATGCCTTCTTAATTACAAATTTGTTCGTAGTTTAAAGTTACTCTGAGTTTGTTATAAAGTATAGAACCACCCATATATTTCTGACTTAAATATTTATTAGTATTTGAATTCAATGCTTTTAGACTGTTTGAGTGTTTAATATTTAACTTTTTCATATGATTTATTATAGAATTGCAGTAATTTTTTGCATTTTTGATATTTTCTCAAATTTCATTAGATTCAGCTGATCTAACTAAAGCAATTAAAGTCACTGGCGATACTTATGAAGAAGTTGGAGATCTTTATGGAGAACAAGTAAGTGATGTTTTTACACCTTAAGGGAAGTACATTATTTCAATTCAGTATGTAAAATTCCATTTTTGCAAAATGATTACTGTAGACATGATCACGTGTTGGAAACTGGTGTATGACAAAAATAGAAACGTCTTGAAGCAGGTGCTGCCTCTAGATAAAACACAAGAACTTTAGATTATCTTTTATTTGTCGTCGTGTATACCAGATTCTCATGATGTTGCTATTCGCCAAAGATTTTTAAGTTTACTCTTATTGATTATCAAACCAATCAATAAACGCATTCATTTGTGTATAGATCTATTTAACATTTTTGAATAATGTGTATAATTCATGTTAAATAAAATATTTTATGATACAGTAGAATTCTGACAGTCTGCGTGAGCATGTAATCCATGAAAATTCATTTTTTGAATGTAGACAAACAAAATTTCGAATTTTTGGTTAATTCAACATGTCAAATTTAATGAATTTTTTTTAGATGCTGATAAACGTTTAGCAAAATAAATGGTGTTTAAATTGAAGCAGCAAACGTATTTTATTATTGAAGTTATTTAGCATTTTCTTTGTGCTCAGAGCTGTCGTTTTGTAGTAAACATGAATTGTGAATTTCTCTGAAGTTTCATTTTAGACAAATCTCTCATTTTCTATATATCTTATTTTCTATATATATTTCAATATCTCTGAAAATTAATTATGATTTTATGTGGTTAGCATATGTAAAGAATTTTGTCCACAACTCTTCAGATACTTCCCAGCTTCAAACTGCATTTTGTAGCTAATTTCTTTACTTTCTGCACAGTGAGCAAATGTGCTTAATAATTTGTTTCAAACACTAATAGATCAAAAATTTTTAAAATAGCATTTGCTAGTAAATTTTTAAAATAGCGTTTGTTGAGAATTTTCTGTCAGTAAAAATGGGGAATGTTGTTTTAAAAAAATATATATTAGCATTAACTAATTGAAATTAACAGTATTAACAAATTGAAAATTTGCCTTGTAGCACTTTTTGATGACTGCTAATAAGTTACTAATCTAATTGCATATGCACTGAACATAATGGCAGACTAGCACAGGGATGAGATTTAGAAAGAAAATTTTTGCAGAGATGTTAGTAAATAGTGTATTCATATTTTTATTTTTTCGTTTCCTACCTTCCCCCCATAAAACTTTTTGATATATTTTTACAAAGAAGTTCTTTACTTCCTCAGAATACTTCTGTCTCATTTATTCCTATTCGTCTCCAGTATATTTTTCTATTATAAGGGTATTATTTTCTTTGTATCCAGTTTTATTTTAAAATGTGAAAGATCTGTATTCTCAAAATCTTTAGCAATTCGTAAGGTATGGATACATTTTGGTGGTTACTTGCATGCAAACAATTCAGATCAAATGTGAAAATTAGAACAGGAGAAATGTAAACAAAACTCAAGAAGATGGAATCTACAATCAATGTCACCATTTTTAAGAAAAAATTTTCATGACATTTTGTGGAATGTTAATTTGAATGTTAAAAACCTAAGTTATGCAGCCTTACTCCCCATAAGACAACCAAAGCTAGTATAAAAAAAATTATGTTAAGATGCAAGAAGCTCCATTAACAAAATATTGAAAACTGAATTGTGCACTTTCTGCAACCAGTCTCTTAGGAAGATGTAGATGATGTGATGGTGTGTTGGCAAAATTACTTACCAAAAGCCTGGAAAATTACCTGACTTTGTTAAAAATGCCTGAATTCTACTGAAAACATGATGAAGGTTTTGTGGGATTCCCTTTTGTCTATAAATTAATATCTTCATTTTTTATATCGTCTTTTTCACAAATCCTGGATTTCTAGTTTACAGCCCTGGACACTGTTGCAGACCCGACAAGTCCTGGATGTCTGGTAACCCAAAATATAATCTGCAAAATTCTGTTATTCTTATGATGTATGGTGTATAGATTATTGGAATTCTGTTATATAACTAACTCCTATCTTGGGGATTTGTAGTTTTCTTCTAAGTAATAAAGTGTGTTTCTAAAAATTGTTCATTTTATTTATTTATTTATTTATTTATTTTTAATTTTCAGTGGGAAACCCTTTGAGGTGTAGAATGTGTAAAATCAGATTGCAGTTTGTTTTTATTATGTACGCACATGTAATAAATACTGTTTTGATACACTGAAATGTAGTCAGGCAGATTTGTGTGAAAAATTCAGATAAACTGCAGTGATAATCCATGGTATGAAAAAATTTTATCAGAAAACAATAAAAGTAATTCAATGCTCTGGCTACATTTAAACTTAGGTAAGATAGGACTGTGCTTAGAGCCTGCTGAAAAGGGGAGCTTGCCAAGACGTAATTTTCTTACTGCATGAAATAATAGTAGATTTTCCACCTGACATAATTCATGTAAATCGATTATCATGGATAGGTTTTATATCGTAAAATAAAACTGTTAAATTTAAAACTTTCAAAAGCCAAATGCAGGGTGATCTTTAACCGCTTGATGCAGATGCAGCCTTAAAGGAAAATTGATTGTTAGCATTAAAACGCAGTTAGAAAAACTTTGCAGAAGTGAACCAGATAAGCCAGTTGTTCAAGTAGCTGCAGGTAACAATTTTTAATAAATTTGATGAATTTAGACTTTTTCGCTATTATATATTAATGGGAAAAAAAACTCAAGTCCCACTGGCTTATTGTTGCAATCATCCTCAGTCACAGTGTTAGTCATACGGAGCTCGTTCTGAGATATGCGCAGATGATATGTGGCAGAAAAATATTATTGCTTAGTTTTGAAAATATGAACTATTTTAGTTTAGCAGATCATTTTTTATTGGCCAATCATAATTGGTTTCGTGTAGAATAAATTTTAGGCAAAGAAAAAAATGGAGTTGACACAAAACATTATTGTGCTATGATTCACCCGATCTAGCTGTGTATGACTTTCGGCTTTTTTTTAATCTAAAAATCTGATGTATACACCACATGATTTCTTTGTACAGAATATTAAATTATATGCATTTTTTCCTGCATATTATTTAAACCTTGTGAATTTGATTGCACATAAACAACAATAGAATAAATTCACTCTTTAAAATTCATGATATGTAGTTACCATTGTGACACTCTGATGCTAGGTTCACTTAACAGTGTTACATTTCATTCATTTTATAACTCAGAATGCAAAAAAATTATATCATCTGAAGAATTATCTAATTGTTGCCTCATCTTCTATTCAAATACTAAAATAAATCTATAATAAATATAAAACTATGTATAAAAGAAATTAAACAAATAAAAAAGAAAGTTTTTCAAAGATAATTCAATGTTACTTACCCAATGTGCATGCGCTACTCATAAACATTCTTCTCTGTCCAAGTCAGACTGGCAACAATATTTGCTGCTAATATGAAACATTTATTTGCTCGAATTTCGTTAGGGATATATTTCTTATTCGATTAATTTGGTTATCACTTTGTGGCAAGGTAAAAATACATACAAACTCAAAATGTCTTCATTAAGAATTGAAAGATATAGACAAAGAATAAAACACCAAATACAGTTAAAACAATTTTTAAAAAAATTTACAGTTAAAATTAGAGTCTCTGCGCAAAAACAAGCAGTGCGGCTAGTAGGCAAAAAGGGAAATTTTTCAGTGTACAAAACTTTGTTTTCTTTTAGTCCCACTCAGCAAAAAGACACTAAAGGCATGGAAACTGACTTAATTTGTTGTGGACGCTATGCTGAGTAAATGTAAATGTTTGGGATAATTTAATAACTTAAATGATAATTCCAGAATGGATTGAGCATGATTTAATTTGCAATAATAAAAAAATACATTATCTTTATTGTTGTGAAGTTTAGTTTCTCTAGATTGGCAACAAATCCACTATTCTGCTAAGTTTCAAATGTAAGCAAGTATGGCTGCTATTGTAAACAAAGATTAGACTTAGCCGCACCTAAACAGCTTTTAAATTGTTGACAATTCTGCACCTATAACATGCAGGAAACTAAAGGCATAAAAACCTTTACCAGACGATAAGAACAACATAATTTGGCCATTTGTAAAGCAAAAAATTGCACAATTTACCAACATATAAGAATAAAAGAAACTGAGCTCACGGACCCGAGTATCAAAGTGGAATACTTTTGGTGCGGCCTAACTTACTAAAGGGAAAGTATTTAAAAAATTCTTGAAACATAAGGAATTTAACATGGATTTTAAAAATGCGACTTTATATTTACACTTCAGTGCGCTCACTGTTCCGATATCCATAGGCTGAATAAAGGACTGGGAGGAAAGAATCACATGGATACATTATCTTTCATTAAAATTTTAAGTGAAATATGAGCTGAACAGTTATCTACAATCAGGACAATTTTTGCATCATCAGGTAAACCAACTGAACCAACTTTGCCGAATCTCGGGTATCAAATGATTTTCAAACCAATCGTACATTAAGGCTTGTGTCATTCATGTTCTTTTATTTGCATGATATGTAACAGGAAAATCATTATTCCTTTAAATGCCCAAGCTATTTTCTGATTACATAAAGTTTACACTTGTGCATTCTTGCAGCATTTGCACCTGTTAAAATTGTTAGTCTAGCTTTGGAATCTTTCACACCATTTGGAGCCTTTTCTGTAGAGATTGCCAAGGTATTTCATGGTACATATTGCTAGAAAAGACCAGTTTCATCAATGCTGTAATTTTGTCCTGGAGAAAACGTTTCACTATTAATGAGTGCAATGAATTCAATCGGCAAATATTTCAGCAGCTTCAGTATCAGCTGAAGCATTTTCAACTGAAATTTTTAATTGCATTATACCACAGCGATTTTAAAATTTGGTTAACCAATCTTTCGAGTATGTGCACTCAGTTTTCAAGTTGATTTCTTCATGAAATATTTTGGCTTGTGCCATTAGCATTGGACCCATCAATGGCACGCCCTCGCTGCGTCTCTGTCTAACCAGTCGATCATCACTTTGTCATCATGTCACTTTTAGCATAGCGAATAATTTTTCTGTTAGTCATTGTGAGTGGGGTTTCGGAATCCACAAAACATTTTCTTTTATATCATATACAGTTGACTTTTGAATGCCATACTCGCATAATTTTGAGATGGATATACCTATATCTATTTTTTGCATCAATTCCACTTTTTGTTTTATGGACATCGAAACATGCTTTCACTTTGTAGATCCTGTTGCATCTCCAGAAACTCCTTTTGACATAATCGAGATTTCAGAATTTAGTTTTCATAAAACTGATGTAATTATAACAGCCTACAAAAAAAAATAATCTGGATCAAATTAGAAAGATCAGGAACAGCATAATCTGCTATATTAAGTTTGGAAATTCTTTGGAATCAGTAAAGTTTAATTTTAGCCTAGCTTAACAGCATCCGCTACACATGACTGGCTATGTAGCATGGCGACGAAATGTTCCTTGAAATTTTGTTTTCCTTCTATCACACACTGAGACAATTAAGCCTGAATTGTACTAATTTAGTTATTTATTTTACTTACGTCTAATATTTGCACATGCTTAAGGCTTATCTAAATCAAAATATAAATTCCTACATATACTTAAGCTTGCTGAGGGCCAACACTAGATATTTTGCCACCTGGTGCAGTCTCTGCGGGTCCTAAATTCTGCTACCAAGCACCTCCCAAAGTTCTAAATTTTTGCCATCCCTTAATTTTGGCTCCCAGTGCTGTCCCTAAATTCTAAAGATTTTATCATTCATTAATTTTGTTACTTAGTACTTCTCTAAATTATGTCTTCCCTAAATTCTGCCACTGTTGCAGCCATATGATCTCTGGCACCGGTTCTGGGTTTATGTGAATAAAAAATCAGTTATCCTTAATTCAAATAGCACTAAATGTAATTTTTTGGCCTATGAGTATCATTAACAAAATCTATTTTTAGCATGTTTCCGTATGATAGAAATTTTTGTTAAACTTTTCCCCATCAACATTTAGCGCATTTAACTTAAATCTGTAATCATCGCCAAGCATAATGTCAGCATAAAAGGTTTCAGTTCTCTTTGATATTCAATTAGTAATATAAAAAAAATTGTTTATGTATCGCTCCATGAATCATTACTCAAGTTGTCATGAGTTGGGTAATAAACATCCGGTGATGAAAGCAAAATATAATAAATAATGATTCGCCAGGCTATCATCAGGGATATAAAATATTAGTAGCTGTAAAATCAATAATGTTTTTATGTAGAATGTTTCATTTTGAGATGTATGCAAAGGAGATACGCAGCTGCGGAGCCGTCACGCAAATTTATGCTAAAATGATTGTTTCTTCAATAATGAGGTATTTTATTTAGTGCCGAAATGAAAAGAATCAGAATTCTCCACGTTTTCTTATGGAGGAAAAAAAAATCAAATGCACGTGTGTTAAACATAAAAAAAATTCCTAAAAAAATTTTGTTGTGTCGTAAAGGTCTGGATGCCGGTCATTCTGGATATTGGACATCCAGATCTCGGACTTTGTACTGTATTAATTTTGATTATGTTTAGTTACAATGTTTGACCTTTTATCTACAGTTTCTTTATTAATATTAATAAGGAATTGCTTTGTTTTTGTTCCAATTTAATTTAATTTTAATTTTGGATGCTTTATGTTTAATGTGCTTGACTTTCAGCGATAGTGCAGGATAGATTAAATTTTTGTTTTGGGCATATTTTGTTTTTCTTTATAAAGTTTTATTAAAAATTATGAATTATTGGTTTATATATATATATATATTCCATGTATTATTTATGTATAATGCTTTTTATGTATTTTGTATATAACAGGAGTGGGCAGACTTTTCCAGTATGGGTTACTTGTAATTTTTCAGGGTGTTGTAGTCCACCCAGTGGCGTAGGTGTGTTGCTAAAAAAAGGTTAATAATAAATATGGAATATGTGCTTACCTACCTAAACCTAAGTAAAAAAACTTACTCTTTTAAAACCGTATTTAAAGCAAAATGCAAGATATAGACATAATAATAATAGCCACAAATATAATAATTTCAAACGATGCCTTTCATATCAAACAATTCAAAGTAATTAAAAAAATAAAACATGTTCATCTGAAGTTAGTTCTTGTAGTTATAGTTAATAGAAGTGCATACTGCCCTCCAGTCTTGAATATCTCGGTGATAATAATAATAACTGCTAATCTTGCACTCTATTCTAATTATAATTACTAACTGCTTATCTTACACTTGATTAATAATTACTAACTGCTAATCTTGCAGTCGATGCTAAGCAGTCGTATGCAAGACAGGAACAATATGTTATCTTGAGTATATTCATCATTAAAAATGCAGATTCACACAGGTGAGTAGAGCCGAAGAACAATGTTAAATGAAATGCAACTTTTTTTTAAAATTAGGATACTTTACTTCGGTCATTAGATTTCGAAAGTTATTCTTAGGTTCTGAACTACATGCTTTTAAAATTATGTCGTTTCAAAAGGGAAAAACTTCATTTACCTCAGATAAAGAGAATGTATAATTTATATTTTCTGTTATTTCTTCCACATCAACAGTGCCAAATGCATAATACATGAGTGTAACAATTGGTTCTAGTCTAGTAATTTCTTGGAAAAGGCTCTCAAATTTGGAGTGAAGTTTTATTATTTCATCATAATATTTTTTTTGGTTAATGTACCTCTGTTTTTAAGCAACTCATCAAAAATATTTTGGAAAATTTTTAGTTCTTTCTTCGTCAATTGGGAAAATATCAGTTTTTGAAAATATTATCAAATCCAGTCAATTCTACTATTGTTTAATTCTCCCCCCTCACAATCGTAAGTTCAATTCAATAAGATAGCTTATATATCAATAACAAAAGCTAAATCTATTAACCAAACGTCATCGTTAAGTTCAACGTATGCTTTGTCATTTGATTCCAAAAAATCTTACCTCTTGTAGTAGGTCCCTGAATCTTTGTAAAAATATACTGCAACTTAACCAATGAACATCTGCTTGATATAACAATCCCCATAATCAGATTCTTTTGTTGGGCCCAAAACATTCTTCTCTGAAGACTTCTTCCTCGAATTGAGTTCACAATTTTCATACAGATTTCCATAATATGACGCATATTTAGAATTCTACAGCAGAGAGCGTGTTGGCGAATAATGCAATGATAAGAAGGGAAATGCGGTTAAGTCATCATCTCTGATACACATATCCAAAAATCCATTGACTGTGCCAGTAATTGATAGGGCCCCTTCAGCTGTCATCAATACAACTTTATAAATTGGAATTTTTTTCTCCTCTGTGTATTTTTTGAAGGCGGCAGTAACATCATCACCTCGTGTTTTCTTAGAGATAATATTGTTAATAAGTCTTCTTTTACACTCATATCCTTAAAAACCATTCTTGTAAATATGCAACATTCAGAAATATCAACCGTGTGCATAGATTCATCAAACTACGAGGAAAAGCAAATATAGTTAGTAATAGCTTCATTCAGCTGATCAGCCAAATCAGAATTCATTATTTCTATATGGCATGTACAGTTCTGTGCGAAAGTTTTACATCTTTTTAGTTGCAGAAATATCATTTTTGTTCTTGAATGAATCAAATATTGAATCACTTGCTCCTAGAAACTTTTTTTTTTATTTCTTTATCCGCGAAAGGTTTCTTTGTTTTGCTAACACATGACTCAGACAAAAAGATGCAACTGTTCCAGCCTTAGATATAGTACTGGGTTTAATAAATTTTGATTGTTTTCCGATTAATTGTGATTTAAATTCTTTTAACTTTTGTTTATGCAATTCGCTTTTTAACAAAAATCTGTATCAAAACTTCTATGCATGCTTTTGATGCCTTTCAATGTTTTTCTTTTTTTTGGGGGGGGGGGGAAGTGCTACGCTTGCATGACATATATAGCACACACATTTTGCATTCACCATTTGTAAAGAAAAACTGTTCTTCCCATTCTGTATTAAAATTGTATGTTTTTCTTTTCTTAACACTTGTTTTCGACATTGCACCCCTCTTTTTTATGACAGATTACAATTTTTTTTACAAAAATACAAGTAACACAAAATTGTCAAGTTGGATGTTTGAAGAACTTTAACGGCTGCTAGACTGTGGAGCGTGGATGTATTCAATGCAGCAAACATGAACCAATGAATCTATAACCAAGATGTGTAATTTATCATTATCATACGCTTCCAATGAAGGTACATGTGTCATCTACTATCGAATCATTTGCTTAAGTGAACATAGTCACATCGATTGTGAGAAGCCTGTTCTCCAGTCTAGCTGGCTTCAGTGTTCCATAAATATGTTTCTTTTAATATGTGCATCTTATGCCTTAGTAAAAGCAGTCACCCCAAAATGTCTTGGTGATCTACCAGTCTATAGCTCTAAGCTATCGACTTAATGCCCACCCCTGGCATATAGCATGTTCCCTTCTTCATGTAGACTTAAGTAATTTTAGATTACATATATGCATGGAAATATGGCGCTGTTTTGTTATTGTATAGAATTCCATCTAGTGAAATGCCTGTTCTGTGTCAAATTACTGTAATATATAATTTAGAAATAGCGAGTTTTCAGTTGGGTGGGAGAGAGAAACGAAAAAGCACATGGCGGGACCTGTACTTTAGTAGTGGAAACATTTGTTTTATGTTTCAGAAATTGGTTTATGATATGCTGAAAATGAAAAGCCGTCCTTTAAATAGTAATTAAATACTTAAATAGTGATGTGATTGGTTGTAAGATTGTGAGAAATAAGTTTGCAATAAACTGGTCTAGGAAACTACTGGTTGATATTTGTAAATTTTTGGAAGAGTCTGGTGACAGTATGATATTATGAAATATGTACTGCCGAATAATTCTGTATAAATCAAACTTAATGTGGAAATAAAAGCTGATTGCCAATCTTCATTGTTAATATTGTTGCGAAATGCTGAGATGCTGTGAGATAGCTTCTCCGGAAGGTGGGCTTATGATTGCCAGATTTGGCACGAAATCGCTCATTTGGCGATATGCCATAGATGGATCTAGAACATTCTAACTTATCCTTAGTGGTTTTCTCGAGAATATTCTTTTTTACCAAATTAACTTATTCAGATAATTTCATTCGTTTAAATTTATCGCAGTTTTACAATGCATGCGATTGCGATTTAGAAGTGATACACAATTTAGGTGATTTATTAGATATAACAAAAAGCGACTTCGATCATTCCAAATTAAATAAATTTAGATGGAATGTTAGCACTGATGCTATTTAAAATTTGACAACATTCTAAGAATTCCAAAAATGTATCAAAATCTGGTACTTCATGATCCTTTAGTGTTAGCTCATACTGTTTTCATCTTTCGCGATCTAATTTGTCAAGAACTACATTTAATAATAGAACATTCGATAGTTTATCTCTTACAAAATCTAAAATTTTTAACGATCTATTTTCTTAATATTGTCTAACATTATGCGAAGCTTTTTAGTCGATTCATGTTTTATTGATGGATTATTTAAAATGTTTTTAATATGGCAGTCTACAATTATTCTTTAATTCTCGTATCTTTGTTCTAAAGCTTTAAAAAGTGAAGAAAAGGTATCCTCTGATGTTTTTAATGATTTGGCTTTTCATTTTTGGAAAGTTCTGGATTTTCTTTGATTAAACTATTAAACTGAATCTTAAACAAATTCCATTCTTCAAATTTTCCGCTAAAATTCGGAAGAGGAATTTCTGGCAGTTTTACTAAAGCCCTTTTAAACTGATCGTTACACATAGAATAACTTTAAGTGTAGGGCTGTCACTATTTTGATTTGTTACAAATTCATAAATTTTTTTTAAGTTTATTAATAGAGGTTTTCCATAGACTAACTCTAATTTTTGAATATACTCATCCACTTGAGACAGCAAAGTTTCCGCTTCTTCAAACTCATCATCCTTGAGTCGTTTTTCAGCTCTTCGAACTTTTCGTGAATATTTACCACTGTATCCAAATGAGCTGGTAGCTGTGCGATATCCAGTTAATTTTACTTTTCTGTGGCTGTTACGGCATTTAAAATCCTTATTAATTGTCCTTTGATGGTTCCGCTTTTGCGATTTAAAGTTGTGATATCCATGGTCATTGTTTACTTTTGGTTTCAAACTGATAGCATTTAATCCATAGGTTTAGGTTCTTCTGTGGATCGGCGGACCAAAAAATATGCATTGGTAGTGTGCATAGTTCAGCGTAGTAAAGAAATGCGTTACCAACGATATCATTTAATTATTTATCATTACAGAGTGGGAACAGTTACGACAGCAAGTAGATTTGCATGTCAGCGTTCTGCTGCTGTGCAGCAGAATACCAGTTACCAATTATCAGAGCCTAAACATTACATTAATTTCCAGTTGCCAGATTTTACGGATTAACATAAGAAATGCACAACAAAAATGCAATGGGAAAGTGCTCTGTCAGCCAAACGATAAAGTTACAAGTACGGAACAATTATCAAGCTATGTATAATCAAAATGGCACTATTTGAAACAGCATAAAATATAAAAATTCTGTAATAATTTTCTCAGAAAGTCGAAAAGGAATCCAGTTATGCTATATATAATTCTATAACGTATTTCATAAACTAGAAATATTCTATTTTGATTGCTTTTTCATTGCCTAATATATTTGCAGTATTAAAAAAAATCATTGCTTAATTGAAATTAGCTATACAGTTGATAAACAGCTGCTGTATTCTGTGGAGTTTCTTTTTCGTTTTTTCTTTACTCATCACCTTTTTCTTTGTCCTTAAATTTTTAATTACGTAGATAAGCATATGTACTACTTAAATAAATGTGGTAATTTATTCAGGCAACTTCTTGCACAGATTTTAAGCAGAGAATTTCATACTTTGTGCATTGGTCTTGCTAAATATCATAATGCTAATTTAGTGCTAGGCAAAAAAGCAACCTTAATTTGGTGTAGAATTTGAATAAAACTGTCAGTTTGACACTGGTGCCTCTTCTTCAAGCGGGAAATAAAAGTAGTCCCTTTGCCATATATTTTTTTCTGTGCTACTACTACATATCTGGGATGAATATAAGTTTACACATTAAACAATAAAAAATTTTCATTTTCAGTTTATGGTTTTTAAAAATCATTGAACTCCATTTTAATTAGAAAATTTTGCTTTTTAGCATTGCAAATTGATGTCTCCTCATTTAAGTAAGGGCTAAAAACTATTTATTTATATATTTATGAAGTAGATGGTCCCTTAATGAGGCTGAATATGAACTGATGGTGATAACTAATTTTTTGATACAAAGAAACCTAATCGCTTTGTTCACCTGTTAGTGATGCAAAGAGCACCAGATTGCCTGAACAGACACTTTTCCCCTTTGATTATAGAAATAGTAAAGAGAATATTTTTAGTATTCATATTACAGATTACTACATAAATAAGTGTTTACTGAACTGTGACCTCTCGAATGAAGTTTAGTAGGTCTACTGTTTGCTATTGAATAAACCTGGTTTTTTATTATTTCATCAAAGAATTCAAAATTTCCTGTAGAGTAATTTCTACAAGGCATTATACTAAGAGCACACATAATGTTCTGCAAAAATCAGTTGTCGGGAATGTTATTTAAAACATTCGTTACGTACATGTTTGGGTTGAAATTAAGGTAGCTAGTCCAGTGTTTTGAAATGTTCCTGCAACCATTCTACAGTAGCAGTTTGCATTATCACTTTGGAATGTACTATTCCCTCACTGCTGTAGAGTAATATTTTCTAGTCTCATGTGGAACCATGTGAACAACAACATGTGAAGCCATGTCCTGATATTTTATTCATAATATATGTGAGCTTAAAAAGGACTTTACTTCTTTAAATATTATACTTGAATTTCTGAAGGTTGAGAATTTTATTAAAACTGTTCATAATGAGGAAATGATTTGTATGAAAGTTGTTTCATCTCTGGGCGGGCAAAGATTTTGTAGATATAAACTCTAATATTTTATATTGTGCTCATATTGCAAAACATTTAGTCATCAAAATGCTGCATGCTTTTAAATGTTAAAAAATTTATTTCATACTTGCAAAATTTACAGGGTATCCATAAGTTATATTGCCATGGCTCTCCAGTTCAAATATAACATGTGCTGTTTTATCGAATGTAGAACCATTAGTCACAAAACTGAGCAAACTGTGTTTCATAGCTACTCCTAAACTTTAGCAATTCTGATGATATGGTAGTTAACAGATGTTCACTCATGCCTTTGGGCCGAAGTTTGAATCTCGGGCAAAAGCAATTTTGTACTTGTGCCTGCAAGATGAAGATATTTAAAAACCTGTCAGTCTGAAAATATATGAAGTAGGTTATTGTAGAGAAAGAGGGATACAAGATCCTGAAAATATATCTCTTGGAGTGCTCTGTATCAAAATTTAGGTGGGTTTGTAATGTTTTGCTTGAAATAAAGAATGCAGTTATAGTCTATAATTTGGATAAAGAATTTTACATTTTTTTCTGCATCATTACATTTTTCATTCTTTCATTAATCTTACATTTTCCTCAGTCATCACTAAAATGTGATATATATCAGTAAATTCATTCTCAAATAGCTCTGTGAATTTTGCTTTAAGTATGGATTGTCATGTATTTAATACACATTCCTATAATGAAAAAATTTCATTTCATATCCATGGAACTTATAGTAATTGAATTTGACTGTTAGACGTTAGCATAATTTGCACAAAGAATGTATAAATGAATATCTTCTGGGAGAACATGATTTGTGTTGTAATGCAAGTGGCGTTAAGGCATGTTTTGATCACTAAGCATGAGATATTTTGAGTGAAGAAGCTAGCTCGAGTTTCGTTGATTAGAAACTGTTCCCTGTCATGCCAAACCACCTTATTTTTAGCTCACAATCCAACTGCGCTGTTCTCTCCTATCATGGTGGTTCTCCAAGATTAATATTTTCAGACCATTCAAAGTATACAAAATGATACAGCAACCAGTTTATAACAGATACCAAAAGAGTGTAGCACATGTCAGGACCTTCTTTAAGTTAAATCTACCATACACAATACCATAGAAACATCCTCTACAAACTTTCTGAGCTAAGGAGCATTTCATGATTTCGAATTTTTGCTGTATAACTCCCACGACAAGCAGTTTTAGAACAGTTTCATAAAATTCTACCTTATTTTCAGAAAATTTATAACTGGTAGTACTTTTTAGAATCAGTATTTAAAAAAATAAAGCCAATTTTCCAGACACCTTGTGTAAAGATTTTGTTTTCAAAGAACAGTTTTAAATAATTTTAAATTGTGTAATTTATGTAGAGTACTCAGAATTGCATAGAATATGCCCAACAAACATAAACATAAAAGGCTTTTAATAATCAAAATGCATATTTTTTATTAATTGAAAAAAAATTGTGGGGGAGTATAAAATTTTAACTAAGTTTGCTATGATCAGATATGTTACCGTATAAAGAATAAGTATATAAATTGAAGCCAGTAGATAGGTAATTTTCAGAAACTTTTATAACTGGAAATATTTGTTCAAGATCAGTACTGAAGGAAATAAAACTTGTCATGATCTTTTCTTAAGAATTTTACGTATATGAATTGTTAAAAAAAGGGGGAAGGAGATTTAGAGGTTTAAATTGTTATATTTTAGAATATTCGGAATTACACAAAATACTTATAACAAAGAGCATAAAGGCATTTAATATTCAAAATCCATTAAGGCATTTTTCATTGATTAAGAAATTTTTATTTATTTTGTTTTATTTTTTTGGATAAAAACTTAGCTTAATTATCTATAATCAGGTATCTTATCCTATTTAAAGCATGTATTAATTCAGTGGTCTCAAACTCGCAGCCTCCAGGCCACAAATACATTTCAATAAGTTTGTTGCAATACGGTGTACGTAGTTTTAAAGATGAAGATGTGGGCAGAGCTAACGTGCACAGTTGCTATTGAAGGAGAAAAGTAGAATGAATAGCTTGGGGCTTTGTCACTGTATGTGTGTATACCACGCTATGTGGGAAAAATTCCTAATTTGGTACAGATAGTAAATTTAGTTTGCGAGGCTACAGCTGGTAGCACTTCAGTATTTTGGTGGTTCCAGTTTTCTGGATTGAGTTAAAATTAGTTATTCAGTGGTAAATTCAACAAAATGGAATTATTTGAAATAAATGTCAATCCAGAATTTCATATTTGGCTGTACTGCGTTTGAATAGCAAAGTATAACGAAAAGAATTTTCTTGTAGGTACCAACCTTTAGACTTCAGCTATAAAGTAAATATCATTTTGAATTTTTCTTCCTTTTGCATTACTATTGTTATTGTTTATGTATGTTTTAATAACTATTGAGTAAGTGATTTTTTGTCTTAAAAATGTTTTATGATTTTGTTTAAAAATAAGTTCTAGCCTGTCACTTACTTTCAGATAGTACATTTGGTCCATATATAATTTGAGTTTGAGACTGCTGTATTATTTGAGGGGGCAATTAGTTGAGAGTGTAATTCTACTTGTTAAATTATAATGAAGCCTCCATCTCAGAGTTTCCTATCAAGTTTGAATAAAGCCTAAATATCTTATGCATTTGTCCATATATCCAGTTTTTAAAATACAATCATTTCACATTTTATGAATACCTATTTAGCAAAACTTCGGAATTTGAATTCATCTTTTGAAAATAAGAATATTTAAAAACGACAGAAAATTTACCATATTTTATCACCAGTAACAAAAATGTTCTGCTAACATAACCATAATCCATGGCACTACAGCTTGGATGCAAAATTTGAATTAATAATTATACTTTATGAGCTCTTGCTGTGTAAATTTACTCACAAGAAAGGAATTAACTCATAAGGGCAAGGTATGACTGCACTAATTATTTATCTGCTTGGTGACATACCTTGTTATATGTACATGTTCTGGTTACAATGTTAATTTGACTTTTTCTGTTGAATATGAGTTATTGAAATCCTTGAGTACATAAGATAGATTTTACTGTTAAATTTCTTTTATTTCTGTATTAAACTAAAAGAGATACGTTTTTGTCATTATGACTCTCTCCATAAGTCTACCTTTAAAAAGACTTGTATTCAATATAATTATAGTACATAACTAGAGACCTTTATGTTTCAGGGAGGACAGTGTCCCCCTTTTCTTTCTTTCCCCCTTTAAGGTAAATGTTGTTTCATTAATTTTTCAAATTAACCTTTGATTTCGAAGGTTTGTGACATTCAGTGAAGGTTATTTACCTCCATTACTCAACTTTAAATATTTTATTCAAATATTTTATTCAAATATTTTCTCTTAACACTAGATCTTTGTATATTTTTTTTAATTTACTAAATTTGTAACTATAATAAATGAAATGCACAGCTTGCTATATCTGTAACTGTAATAAAATATTTTATATTAGCCTCGGAATGATTTGGAGCCATTTGGAGACATTTTACATGAATATAAAGGTATTCTAGCTGCATGGCCTGAAATAGTGCAGATACAAAAAGTAAGACACTAATTTTTTGTCATTAAAATGTTTGTTATGCTTCCTAGTTGCATATGAAGCTGTTATATTTCTTTCGGTTTATTAAATATTTTGTTTTATGCCTTTAAATGTAGACCATAATGAAATAAGCAAAGCCTACTTTTTTATATGCTTTCAAATAATACATAGGGAGCTGTACAGAAGAAAAAAGAACACCAGAAGTTAATGGAAGAAGGAAAACTGTCTCAGGAGAATGTTGCTGGTATAGCACGTCGAACTGACATCATATCATATGCTGTAATGGCTGAAATCACTCATTTCCAACAAGAACAAGTGGGAGAATTTAAAAATATGATTCAAGATTTTCTTCAAGCACAAGTCAAATTTTATTTAAAGGTGAGCTTTGTTAAAATCAACTGTTTATGTATATGGAATGCTGAAGTAATTGGTTAAATTATTTCCAGTCAATAAAGGTTATACTTTAAAAAAACAAAGGTTTCACTGAATTTTAAATTTTTTAAAAATGTAATTCCATATAGAAATATTACTGTAAAAAGCATGTGATACCAATGAAATACCAGTAAGCAAATACCAGTATAAAAACTTAACTTTCTCTTACCCCCCTGAGAATAAAGAATTGTTTGGAAAGAAGTTAAGAGAATTTAAAACTATAAATTTGGTTTTGTATCAAAAGCAATGATATAAAATTAGATTATAATTAACTTAAAGCAAAGTGGGTGCAAGTTAATGTACTAAAATGACTTTACATGATTTTTTACGAGGCTTAAGAAAAAATATATGATGAACAAGAAAGTGTAACAGGTGAAAAATGTTCTGAATAACTTCTTGAAACTAAAATTGCAAATAAGTGGCAAATAAAATGCAACCCTTCTGTTATTGGTCTGTATCCAAGAACTCTTTATATTCCGTACATCAAAGTTTTGCCTTTCAGTGGATCCTTGACTTTGATGCAGCTTGCCGCTATAATTTTAATTCTGCCACATTTTAACTTTTTCTAATATTTAAATCCCTGTGCATTCTTTTAAGATTATGCACTTGGAAAATTCTGTTACCTGATTGTAATGTACTCGAGGTACCTATTATTATAGAGATGTCCAGTACAGCATGTGACTTTTTTCTGCCTATTTGTTCTTAAAAAGTATAAAAAAAATTGTTAGATGGCCAAAATCATTCAATATGGATCTGTATACTCATGAGTACCGTTGATTTATAATTGCATGATTACTGTGCATATCTGTTAGATTGACCTGATATTTGGAAATTGAGTTCTTTTGAATACCATAACATTTGGTGATTAAACATTAGAAGTCATTCCCTTCATTGCTTCTAATTCCTTACATGAACTAATGTACGACATTACTGTCCCTTTTGTGATATTTCTATACTTAAATTTAGTTTTTCTTAATTCTCAAGCAATCGTCATATCTTTCAAGGTTGCCACGCTACCTAGAAAACTGGGAAAAGTCAGGGAATTCGAAAATTGACCAGAAAATTCAGGGAATTTAGCTATTTTAGCCAAAATTTAGAAAAGTCAGCAAATTTCATATGCCGATCCCCAAAAAAGCGATTATTGCACCAACTGTGGAAGTGAATTATGTGTTGCATGAGCGGGCATAGAACAAATTTTGCAGCTCTAATCAGATTGTCTTTCAGAAAGGTACAGCAGGTTTCCATCATCATTGCTTTTTTGCTTTTTAGTAACCTCCAGACTGCAGATAGCATGATTCACATGTACTTGCGAAGAACAAGAAATTTGTGCATGTCGAACAAAAGAAAATTCAGCCCTTTAGTTTAAAGAGGTTGTTGTTGTTGTCATCTCCAATTAAATATCTTTTACACATTATTAAATAATTGTTTTAAATGTATGTTTATTTAATATTCTGTCGTATCTGCTTGTTAAAATGATGAGAATTCATGGACTCCATTTTTAAATTTAAATCTGTTGATGCTTTTTGAATCATATTTTTGTGCCTTACTTAAAAAGATCAAATTAAACTGTTAAGCTTTTCTACGTTGTTGGCGGTGTAGATATATCATGATTATTGGACCTTAAAATTATGTAAGAAATGTGATACTTTGGTATATGCCAAAATATTTATTTGTTCTGAACTTGATTTTTGGTGTTTTGATTTTTAAATAACCTGCATTAAAGTATTATTTTCAAGAAACAAATGAGCGGAACACACAGCTGAATTCAGACACAATCGCATTAAATTTGATAATGTTTGCCCCTCATTTTTACACTCATCATATAATAAAAATAATCAGTCGGTCCTTGGGCCCCATGAAATTTCCCCCCATTTTCATTCACAACAAAATCTTTTAAACCATTTTTTTTTCTTTTTAATAAATGCCTTATTTGTTATTCTGCTGTAACAATTTAAAAAATGATAATAATCAATCATCTAGGTTAACCATTCAATATTCGCTAGAAATAAATATAAAATACTTAAATTTATTTTTAAATTTCCTTAGATTTCTTTCTTTCCTTTAGCTGTGAAATGTCTACAAAGAAAGACATTTTTTATTCCAGCTTGTGCATATTCTAATCTCAATCCTTAGTGGAGTCCATGGTTCCAACTTATTGAAGGAGCTCTTAACATGGCAAGATGCACGTTTTCCCAAGCAAATATCATGATTAGTAACATGAGAAGGAAAGCAATCACAAGTGACATAAACAGTGTAAAGCATAAGAAAATCATTTCTGAAGATGAACTCAGAAATTTTTCTTAAAAAATTTTCTGTACAAACAGTTTTGAAGCACAGCAATCTCCAGCACCAGTTACTGAATCATCAAATTTAAATCTTTCATACCTAGGATTAATAATTTTTAGCGGCAGAATTACTGTGGGCTATGAAACTTGTTTGTTCTCAGTTTCTTATAATGTGTTTAATGATGATGGTATTCTATTCCAGAAAACGTTTGATGGCAGCAATAAAGCTGGGACCCTGGGATGTATAAAAATGTCATATTAGTGTCTTTTGTTTTAGATCCATACTTCAAAAAGATGCCAAATTCTGACCTTAAGAACACCGAATTCGTAATATGCTTCAATGAAGCTTCAAATAGAATTGTTCAGAGAGGTCAAATGGACGTTTTTGTTAGATTTGGAACAATGTGAAAATGAATTAAGCATAAGATACCTCACATCAATTGAACCTTAGAACTAGATAAAAAGAAATTACTTCTAGTATCTTTGGATTGACCAAATGGCAATCTTAATAATAAGCTGGATGAAATTAGAAGATTAAGGAGCAGCAGAGTCTGCTACATTAACTGAAATTCCTTACAATCAGTGAAAATAATTTTAGCCTAGCTTAATAGCCTCGGCTCTACATTATTCGTTATGTATCATAAGATTGGCTACGAAAGACAAGTTGCTCCATTAAATTTTGTCTTGTTTCTATTGCATACTGAATTCAGCCTGAATTGTATTAGTTTAGTTATTTATTATACCTATGTCTGTTCCTCGCATATGCTCCAAATGTTGAGTTCTGAGTAAATAAACTCCCCCATATACTTAAGGCTTATCTATGGCTGGTGCTAGATACCGCCAAATGCCTCTGTGGTTTCTAAATTCTGCTACAAAATGCTTCCTGACTGCCAAGTTCTAAATTTTTGCAACCCTTAAGCTCAAAATGCTTCCCTAAGTTCTAAATTTTTGCAGCCCCTAAAATTTTGGATCCCAGTGCATTCCCTAAATTATAAAAATTCTGTCATCCCTTAATGTTGCCGCTCGGTGCTTCTCCAAATTCAAAAAATTTTATCTTCCATAAATTCTGCCGTCTTGTGCGGCCATACGAGCTCTTATGCCGGTTCTGGGTATATTGGAATTATTCAGCTATTCTTAACTCAAATAGTACTAAGTGTAATCTTTTGGCCTATGAGTTTCATTAACAAAATCTATTTTTAGCATATATGAAAAGAAATTTTTGTTATTTTTTTTCTGTCGACATTTCTTAGCACATTTAACTTAAATATGTAATCATCGCCAAGCGTAATGTCAGCATAAAAGGTTGCCATACACTTGTTACTCAAATACTAATATAAAAAATAAAATGCTTAGACATCACTGCATGAGTCACTACTCAAGTTGTCATGTATTGATAAACATGCGGTGATGAAAGCAAAATATAAGAAATAATTATGTGCCAAGTCGGCGTCAGGGATGTAAAATATTACTAGGCGTAGTAGAATGTTTGGGTTTGAGATGTATGACAAGCAGATACGCAGCTACAGAACCATATTATTAATCACAAATTTATGCTTAAATGATTTATTTCTTCAATAACAAGGTATTTTATTTAATGCCTAAGTGAAAGTAAGAATTGGAACTCTCCACATGTTTTATTATGGAAAAAAAAATTAAAATGCACATGCATAACGCATACAAAATAATAAAAAGAAACGTTTGTGGCTTTGAGGTCCGGATTTTAGATCATTCCAGGTATTGGACGTCCGGATCTCGGACTTTATACTGTATTGTATTAAATAAAAATCCTCTGATTAAGATGTTCTGTTTTAGAAAACTGCCAGTGCTATTGTTTATTATTATAGTAATTCAGTTTTTAGTGGGATTGAATAGCGATTCAGAATTGCAGTCTGATTTTTATTGCTGAACTTGATTATAATTTTTTCTTTGTTAATGAAATTTCAGTGTAAAAGAGCCTCCTCAAGAGTCTTGTTAAGTATATAACTTATACTTAATATTCTGTTCTTAATATTCTGTTATATCCCGATTCAAATGTTGTGCCAGAAGAATTGGTCTCGATGTTTATGTTGAAAATCAACATACAAGGTGAACATAATCCAATAATTAAAATATATTTATTTACAGAAATTTTATGTATAGTAGTAAAAATGAGATTTACATATATAGAACAGCTTAATTAATTTTAACGTACAAATATTTTTGTGATGTATATCTGAAAAAACTAGTTGCCAAATTCTAAAAATTTAGCACTAAAAATTTGGAGTGTAATAATAAATACAGAAAACAATTCTTAAGATTCTGCCACCTTTTGTCTTGAAATATGTATTGTTTGAAAGACAAAAACTTCACAAAACTTACTTTAAGAGAGGAACAAAATTTAACAATGTATGAAGAGCATTTCTGATTAAAGAATTCTTAAATTAGTATTCATGAAACAGGATGCATAGCAGTCCCTACAAGTGCTTATAAGCCCGTATATTTGAAAATAAATTATAAAGGCCCTTATAGGTGCTTACTTTTTCTCTAAAAAACTTTTTTTGTTTGTTTTTGTGCATTTTCCCCCATATAAAAGCCGGAATTAAATAAACAATTTTTCTTTCTTCCCTGGAGCATTAGATGGTGAATCATACACCAGGAAATAGCTTTTCTTCCCTTGCTGTGCATTAACATAAACTTTGATTCACATGAGTAGAGACAGGTGCATGTCATTCTATTGGCATCTGCCTCTGCTCATGCGAATCAAACCTCACTGCACATCGTTCTATTGGGCCCGGTTACACAGGGTTGCATACATTCATATGTCAGTTTTTAGCACAATCCCACATCCCTGATCTCAGGCCTACTAATCCTACAGAGGTTATGGAATTTTTCATGAAACTGAAGCCAAACAAGGCTCCCGGCATAGATTCTATTCCATATTGCATAATCAAAAACTTCCCCATAATAGTCATTGTTTGAATTATTGTCCTTATTAATTTTATGCTCAAGAGAAGCTACTTTTCTGACTGTTTAAAAATTGCAGCAGTCTACCCCATTCCAAAACTGGGGCAAAATTTAAATTTACTCATCAACTATAGGCCTATTAGCCTGCTATCATCACTCTCAAAATTATATGAATTTGTCTTACTTTATATAAATTTATCTATAAATACTGAATTTCTCATATTTTAAATTGCAGTCTAATCTCATTTTTCTTTTAAGGTTATGCAGTTGTATGTATATGTAATTAAACAGGTGCTTATTTTTTTTTCTTAAAATGTGCTTGAAAAGTGCTTATAGGTGCTTATTTTTTAACTAAAATGTGGCAACTAACCCTCATGAAAACACAATCACATCAAATGAACTTTAACCATGAATTAATAGAGTAACAAAGCATGAAATTTAAAAATTATGGGTAGATAATGTAGTGGGAAAAGCATGCGTAGAAAATATATGAAACTTAAATTTTGACATATGAGATGAAAAGTAAATAAGTCACAAGTCCAGTTTTTGGGTCTGATAATAAGTCTCCTTTTCTAGAAAATTTCTCTTTGTCTGCATCGTTGTTTTGTTACAGTCCATATTAGCCTTAAGTTGTTCAGTATCACCTTCAGGTAAAGAATCTGTACTTTATGTGGGCATAATAACATCTTCTGAATTGATTTCTAAAGCATGTGGTATCTAAAGTGGATGTATAATTTACCTTTCACATATAATTTCAAACGAGCTACACATTGTTTTCCATCTCTTCCTATGAACAATTCCATGACATTTCTTTAAGGGCCAGTTGATCCTGTTAAGATTTTCTGATCCCACAAGCACCATATCTCCAACCTGAATGTTTTCTTTAACATCAGGATCTCTTACCAACTCTAAAAGATATTCTTTTTGGAATCGCTTCCTGAAATGCTCTCTTACCTTTTGAACATAATGTAATCTCTTCCTCAAATGATTTCCATCAATTATATCCAAATCAAATGTTTTGATGTGATGATTTTGTACATCGTATATAAAGTGAGCAGATGGCAGTAGGTGATTTGGATCTTCACATATATGTCAATGAATGTTTGTTAAAGGTGTCTTTAGTCACATAAAACTGTTTGCACCTCTTTGAAATTTAAACGAGTTGTCCCAAGATTTCTCTTTAGAGGGTCTTTGATCATGCGAGCCATTCGCTGGCACCATCCGCCATACCATGATGCACTTGGAGGACTGAAGTTACTCTTGATTTTCCTCATTCCACATTTAGCTTGAACTGCTTCCCAATTCAAATTTTGTAAATGTCTTGAAGCTCTTACAGAATTAGTTCCGTTACCTGTATACATGATGGACATTCTACATCTCCGAGCAAAAGTTGATGTAAGGCTTGCGTAAATAGTTTGGTTGATAAGGAATTAATTAGCTCTAAATGCTAATTAGCCTTTGTATTTCATGCTGTGCATTCAAATAAAACTACCCAAGCTTTAATACCTTCGTGAAGAAAAATAAAGCCAGCCAAATCTGTACCTGTTGCTTAAAAGACTCATACTCTGTTTATTCTGTTAGGTGAAAGAGGAGCTGGGTCTGTGACTATGGCTTCAACTGAGGGTCTCTTGCAAGGTATGCAATGAGAAATAACTTCTCTAGTTATTCTTTGATCATGAGGAATCGTAAAATCTTTCCCTTGCATGAGATAAAACAGTTTGGACCCCAGCATGATGTAAACTTTTGTGTATGTGTTCGGTATAGCATCCAACTATTAAGTGATCTGGTAAAACAGTTGGACATTTAAAATCATGACTGTCTTCTCTGAGAATGAGTTGAGGGTTCACATTCAATAATTCATTTTATTCATAAAACTTCATTGTTCCTTCATATTTTCTCTTTATTTTCAGTGCAACACTCGCACTGAACGATTTTGATGAGCATAACTTCAATTCACTAATTTCTTTGGCATTTAAATTTATTTCTTTATTCTTAGAAATCCTACCAAATCTTAAAATCCAGGTAGTGTTGTGCAGTAATTTAAGATATTCAGAAAAGTAGAAAAATCTTACACTAAAGTTTTCATTATCTTGAATGTTTGTTGCACCTATCACAACTTTTCTTCTTTCAATCAGGCTTCATATGGAGAAGTTATGGATTCATTTGACTGTACTTGATTGGAATTCTTCATCGATAAGGGTCCTTCCTGCCATTTTTTTCTTTCACAAGCTCCACCCAAGTATATGATCAAGATAGAGGTCAGCAGGGTTAAGCTCTTCCAGAACCTATCTCCAGCTTATCTGTTAGTTGTCTGATTTCCTTTGCTCTGTTTCCAACAAAAGTGTTCCGTGGTTCTTTATTTAAAATCCAAGCTGGTACCACTATAGAAGCTGTCCCAAGAAAAGGTTTTAAGAGGAAAATTTAGTGCAACCTGTATAGTTTGGGCTAAACGAGCAGCGAGCCAAGCTTCCAACAACTCCAATTGGAGAATAGTTGAACAATTTAAGTGGTGCAACTCTTGATTTTTACAACAACTAAATTGACAAATACTTCTGAATTTTCTTTGCAACTTAGATATGCGTAGCAAGCATAAGCATTACTTGATGCATCTGAAAACAAGTGTAAATTTGCATCTATCAATCCATGTAGCATTCTTCTTGGAATAAAACGTTGCTGCATTGAATGTGTTTCATTCAGTTATTATATTTTAATTGAAGATCCTTAGGAAGTGGCTTATCCCAACTTATTTTCCTTTTTGAAGTTTCTTGCTGGAATAACTTAGGAAATAGCATAGCAAGAGATGTAAAACCAGTTGGATTGCAAATACTATTAATTATTAAATGTAACTTCCTTTTAGTACCATTGTCTTCAAAATTTTCTATTACCTTGGGAACGTGTACTTAAATTTGTCAGCATCTGTATTCCCCTTTAAACCAAGAATTGAATGATCTTGATCTCCATCTCCTGTGCATGTCCAGCCACATAAATCAAAACAACCATTATTTATAACTTCTTTGGACTGTGTTTGTAGTTTTTTTTTTTTAATACTTGTGATTAGATTATCGACATAGAATTCTTCCTTAAGTATTTTCATTGTTGACTTCACTTCTGAGGTTTGAAACTGTTGACACTGCAAATTATTTTCAGTGGTTGCATTTAATAGAGATAGACTTGGAGTGATGCTTAAGACATCACAGGTGGGCTGATATTCTTTGGTTAATGATTGATCTGTGTCTTTACACCAGAGAAATCTTAATACATTACTGTCTTCTGGATGACCGCTAATTTGCAGAAGCACTTGTTTCTGTTGTGACTCCTTAAGTATCTATTCTGAGCTTGTTAAGAAGTGGAGGAATCTTTTTAATTAGATTTGGTCCAGTACTTAAACAATCATTTAATGATGCACCACTGGATGCATTATGCCTTCACTCTCCCAACGAAAAAAAATGTCATCGTACTTTTCAAAGTGATTTTCTTTAATCAAATATTTATTTTTTTGCATAAATCTTGATACAGCTTTATCATAGTTATTTTATAAAAGAGGATGCCTTCTAACTAGGATAATGAGATTTCATATTGATGTTTCTTATTGGTCTTAACAGACTCTTAGAGGTGAAGAAGTGTTTTGTGTTCTAAAGCCTTTCTTGTTTTCTCTTGAATGTGATCAATTATATCCAATGATTCCAAGTCCCTCAGTTTTTCTAATTTAAGATTTCGTAAGCATAAAAATACTCTGTTCAAAACTTCTCGTTTCCCATCGTGCCTAGTATAGGCCAACCCTATTTTGTTTCAATGATTAGCAATCCATTTTTCAACACTTCCATTCTCCCAATTAAAAGGCTTACTATAATATCTGCACCAATAAATAGTCTAATTAGACGTAAGTCATTCCCAATTTCTGATAGCAGAATTCCTTTTGATAATAGTTGTGATATTAAATTTTTGTCTTTAATTCTTGGTAAACTTGAGCAAATATTAGGTTGATCTAAAAATTAAAGTTCTGTTGAGTATCTTGCATCAATGCTTTATATAAAAACATTAAACCTCCTATGTTCTTTCAGTGGTTTTGTCCTACCACCAAGTAATCTTTGGCATAAGGTTTCTTTTCCTACAGGAATTAATTTGAGTTCCTGAACTAAACTCTTATCTATATATGTTCTGTGAGATCCATCACAATAAGTGCTTTTAACATTCAGACATCTGTTGTTTTGATTTAACCGGGATGATGCAATTTGAGGACCCTGGATAGTTTCTCTGGACCGTAATCGCAATCTTTATGATGTTTATGATAGTTATCGGAGTATTCAAGTGGCATGCGTGCATCGACTGCGTCCCGTTTCTTTCTTATTGCTCGAACATATACAGACCCGCGGCACTAATCAGCATAAAATATAACAAAAAGTTAAATCTAATAACCATTTTTTCACCTGTGTTGCATCGAATATGAAACATTTTAACATTTTATAAAGTTATTTTGAAACACAGACCTCTTGTGATGAGTACAATAAGGCCCCAACAAAGGCGCAATGATATATCATCGTTGGTATTTTTAGCAAGTGCACCGAACGACGATACATCGTCATTCGGTACTAAAAGGGTTAAGCATACCATTAAGCTTTTAAATAGATTTCATGTAAAGATGGCTCTGAAGCAAATAATGTAGCAAAATTTTTTACCTGTGATTAATTTTTGTTGCTTAGGTATTCAGTTAATTTTGTTTTCAAATCCGGACAAAGTATTGGATAATGACCTCAGTAATATACAGTGGATCTTACATTACTTCGACAACTTTTCACTAGGTGTTCAGGAGTCAAATAAACTAAACAACATTTTTAATTCATAACCACTGATATTCTTTGTTTTTTGCTTAGCAGGTTTATTACAATATTTTATGTGTGATTATGCTCATAAAAAATACAACTAAGTTTCTTACCAGGTGGTAAGGAGTTTATTAAAGCAGATGTTGTTGGCTCATATTTTTAAATTGGTGTGTTACAATTTTTTGTACTTTTCACTGTATTTCCAAAAGCATTTTCTGCAAAACTTTTATGCTCTTCACCCTCAACTTCTTGTTGCAAAAATGACATTAAATCTTCTAATAATATTTCTTTGGTTAAAAATAGGGATTGTCCAATATTAATTTCCCTGTTGAGTTTATACCTATCCCGAGCTTTCAAAACATCAACGGGTAAGATGATTCCACTACAGGATATAGTCTAGCAGCATAGTTTTGTGTATTTACTCCAATTGTTTCTAATCCTTTCAAATATGATCCTAGTTTGTCATAAAGTTCTGACAACTTCACATTAGAACTGTTGCTGGCTAATGCTGAAAGATCTCATACATAAACTTCTGGCAGAAGATCGGGTCTTCGAAATCTCGATTTAAGGTGCTCAACAGCTTTAATATAATTATTCTTAGAAGGTGATTAACTTTTCATGATATACCTTGCTTTGATTTTGAATTTCAATGAAGAAAGTTACTACTGAAATTTATCTTCTCATCTGTTAACAACATGAATGTGAAAAAATTGTTCCCCATATGCAACCCATGTTCTAGGAGCTAAATTGCATTTTAAATTTTACTTAGTAAGCTTTAAATTCAACCTAGAAACTGAGCTAGAACAATGCATTTCATCGCCAGGAGATGTATGTACTTGTATGTACTTTTCAAATATAGTTTTGATTTCAATGAAACAATCCCTATATGACTCAATTGTATTCTTCGTCACTATATTTTAGATCTCACGCAGTTCAGAATCAATCTTAAATAAATGCTCTCACTTTTCCAAAATTTTATTAAATATGACTGAAATTTGCTTACTTTCAATCTTTGTATCAGCTATCAACTCCTGAAACTGATTACAAGCAGTCATAAATTTGCTCTTTCTTTCTTCAAATTATCCGTAACATTATCGCACTTCGTTTTGTTCATTTTTAACTGCAATTACATAAATTCAAGTGTATCAACAACAAAATTTCAGTATTGCAGAAAGTTCTAATTACTTAATTCATAGTAGGTAAAATATTTTTTCACAGACACCAAATAATGTTGAATATCAACGTGCAAAGTTAGCATAATCCAATAACTTAAATATATTTATTTACAGACGTTTATGCACAGTAGTAAAATAAGATATGTATATAGAACAGCTTAATTTTAACTTACAATTTTTTTAAATATAACTTGAAAAAAAACTAGTAGTCAAATTTAAAAAATTAAACATTACAATTTGGAGTTTGTAATAATAAATACAGAAAATTATTCTTAACACTTTAAATCAAAGTGAGAGTTTTTTGTGGGATGAACTTCACTAAAATTAGTGTGATTTAGGACTCTTGTGTAATCATCATTGATTTGCAAACCCATATATTCTTAAGCCTAATGGAGGGCCGGATACCGCGTGATGCCTCTGCGGTTCTTAAATTCTGCTACAAAATGCTTCCTAGCTGCCAAGTTCTAAATTTTTTCCGCCCCTAAACTTTGGATCCCAGAGCTTTTCCTAAATTATAAAAATTTTGTCGCTGGGTGCTTCTCCAAATTCCAAAAATTTTGTATTCCCTATATTCTGTGGCCTGGTGCGGTTAAACGAGCCCTGACACTGATTCTGGGTTTATGTGAATAACATATCAATTATTCTTAATTCAAATAGTACTAAATGTAATCTTTTGGCCTATGAGCTTCATTAACAAAATTTGTTTTTAGCATATGAAAATAAATTTGTGTTAAATTTATTCTCATCAGCATTTCTTAGCGCATTTAACTTAAATCTGTTATTATCACAAAGCATAATGTCAGCATAAAAAGTGCCATGCTCTCTGTTATTCAATTGCTAATAGGAAAAAAAAAATGTTTAGATATCGCTGCATGAGTCATTACTTAAGTTGTCATATGTTGATAAACATGCGGTGATGAAAGCAAAATGTAATAAATAATAATTCACCAGTTTGCCGTAAGAGGTGTAAAATCAACAATGTATCTATGTAGAATGTTTTGGTTTGAGATGTATGCCAAGCAGATACGCAGCTACGGAGCCAAATTATTGGTCTCACAAATTTAAGCTAAAATGATTCTCTTCAAGAATGGGGTATTTTATTTAGTGCCGAAGTGAAATTAAGAATCAGGGCTCCCCGTGTGTTTCATAATAGGAGAAAAAATCAAATGCGCATGTGTAAAGCATACAACAACAAAAATAAAAATGTTCGCGGCTTTGAAGTCCGGATTTTAGATCATTCCAGATATTGGACGTCTGGATCTCGGACTTTGTACTATGTATATATATATATATAAAGAAACTTGAGTGGACATTTAGATCAATGATGAAATTAGTGTTTAATTTCGGCAAAGGACATAAGAACTGTCTGCCCAAGTTTAATATCATCCCAAGGGATGAAATCCCTCTTCCCCAATCACTGTCCTAGAAAGTATTGTCATATCAACAGATTTTTAAGTGCTCTTATTCTGCAGACACTTCAGTCTTAAATTTCCATGCTTTGTCAAGGATTCAAATCCTATTGGTGTAATGAGTTAAATCAGCTTTTTCTAACTACCATACCATCAAAAGCAATACTCACTGAGTAGAAACCAAATTTTGTTCATGAAATTCTTTTTCAGAATGATAGCAAATACTTCTTTTTTCTTCAAATAGCTTTCTGACCCAAAGATAAATTGGGTTTTAGGTGTTTTGTTGTAACTGTAAGTTCAAGATTGCCCATTTGGGATCAGCAAAAATAATTGCAGAGAGAGGGATTGGGTTTGCATTGGGATAGGATAAAATTTATTACAATTGCATCCCTATCAGATTGTTAGAATTAATTCTGCTTATGTGCATAGAAAATTTTGCCTCGTACAAAAGTTCAAGAAGATGTCATTCAAACTTTTTACTTCAAAACAATAAATTTGTCATTTATATATAAATAAATTTACGATTTAATTTGCAAGTATTATTTGTACTGTGATAGGAAGGTCCCTCTGAATTTTTTAAGATAAGCGCAGGCAATAAGTGGCAGAGAAAAATTAACAGTTAGATTTGAAAATATGAACTCTTTTAGCCTAGCAGACAATTTTTAGTGGCCAATTTCAAGTAGTTTAGCATAGCCTAACAGAGAGAAAAATGAAGTTAACAAAATGGAGATATTATCGTGCTATTATTTTCTATGATTTTAAAATGGGATTAAATCCAGAAGGTTGTGTTCAACATCTTTAAGTAGCATTTGGAAATGGAATCTGTCTCGTACTACTGTATTCAGTTGGTTTACAGAATTTCACAGAGGTCTCAACTCCCTTCAGGAGGAAGAACACTCAGGAAAGCTGTTGTCGGCAGTAATACTGCATAATGTGTTTGCCATATGGAAAATATTAATTGGTGATAATTGCTGCACCTACCAAATGATACAGAAGGAACTTAACATTGGATCTACTGCCATACATAAAATTATTCATGAAGGATTGCATGTGAAAAAACCCACAATTTAACATTGTTGCTTGAATTGTTTAGTTTCCCATAATTTAACTGAGCACTAAAAAGAGGAGCATCAGTAAAGAAATTCTTAGATTACTTAAAGTTGATGGCCACCGCATTATTTTTAAAATCATAACTGTTATTGAAACGTACATACCATTTTCTGACGTTCCAACATGTCAGGAAATTAAAGTGATTGATTTTTCTGAGATATAAGGTGTGTAGTTGTCATTTATTTGTTGAAAAGAGTATAAGAGCGAAGTCTTATTCTTGAAGAATTGAGACAACAGAATGTAACCCGAAATGTCTAATTATTAGGAACACAATGATTGGCCTTCAGAGCAACCTTGATTGGACATACCATGAAAGAAATGAATTTTTGGTGCCATTTTGCAAACATTTTCAATTCTGTCTTCAAAAATTGTTAGAGTAGCATCTATCAGTTGGTGTTTAGTAGCCAGAAGAGGCTTTTTGTTACATCTAGGAATATCAAACTCATCCTTCATATTCTACCCAAGATCATGGGGGGGAGGGGGCAGTGGAGTATTTGGAAGTCACTCTTGAGTGAGCTGTAAAATTTCCTCTAAAATGTTTCTTCACAGAGAAGCCTGCAGAAAGTGTGACTGTTTGGTGGAACTGATATATTTTGTGAAGTTGAAACTTGATATTGTGGAATGTTTCAAAAGCTTTAAGTTCTATGTTATATGAATACAGCAAAGCACACGTATATTGTATGTCTCAAAAGCTGGGGGTAGTTTCTAAAACAGCATTTCTCAAACTGGTTTATGGCCCACAGATGATCCTCAAAGCCTGCTGTTGTGGGTCCTCGTTCATTCTCAAAAATATCAATCATATTATTTGTAAATGAAATTATCATTACTGTTACTAATTAAATTACTGCATGGATGAACAATACTTTGCATCATTTCTTCCTGGTGACATGGCTAAGTACACTGGCATATTTTTCAGATATGTTCTCAAAACTAAATGAATTAAATCTTTGTCTGCAAGGTGAATTTTTGATTTTTCTCACTGCCCATAAAAAATAAAAGGCATTTAAAAGGAAACTCAATACATGGGTTAGTTGTGTAAAACTGAAAATTTTTTCTCCATTTTTAACCTTAGAATTTGTTTTAATAGAAAATTATTCTGTTATTGGAAAAGAATTATGCAGTGATGTATGTTCACATCTCAAAACTTTGGGCTCGCGATTCAAAACTTCTTTTCTAAGTGGTAAATATGAGAAATTTTCATGGGTTCATGATCATTTCGATTGCAATATTGAAATCAGCAGACTGTCACTGACTGAGAGAAAACCATAAATTGAACTCCTTAATAACAGTGGAATTAAAATGAAATTCCAAGCAGAAGCTATCTATACATCATTACCAGTGGAAACAGAATATAGTGAACTGTACAATGGTGCTTTAAAAATTATAAAATCCAATTTCATTTTACCTATTTGTATAAGAAAGGATTTTCATCACAAACTCAAATAAAAACAAAGGACCAAAATCAACTTGATATGTGTACCGATCTCATATGTAGGTTTATCAGTATGCATCCAAATATAGAATAGCTGCGCAATAATTGGCCGAATCATCTATGTCACTAATGTGAGTACCGGCATTTAATTAATTTTACAGCTAATAAAATAGATTCTCTAAACTCTGATGGCCTTGAATTATTAAAAACAAAAATAACTTTTCTTCTATTAATACCAATTAAAGTTAAATGAATTTTAATTAATTGAACTTTAAAAACATTAGTGGTAATGCATGCAAAAAATTGCTTTCAAAGGAAGCAAGAATGAGGTGGTCCGCAGAACATTCTGATTTATATATAACAGTGGCCCCCATTTGAAAAAAGTTTAAGAAATGCTGCTGTGAAATATAATTTTTATAGTGTAATTTATTTTTGTGTTTAGAGGGCTGCACCCTTGAGTGACTGAATGACCAAAATTGCTGAACACTGGGAGTTCATCCAAGGTTTAATCTTGGTGAACAGGCTACTGCATGGATGTTTTCATGATTTTCCCTATGAGTAACATAAATGTGAGCCAGTTTCTCCTAGAAAGACCTCCATAAAGGCATCTCTGCTCCTAAGCAGATAGCCAATAGAGTGCTTTGCCATCCTTTAAATAATCCAACCCCTTTAGAGTAAAGCAGTGTGAGCTTATATATTTTTGGTCGGTGTGCTTATCTGTTCTTATCAGAATTCTCATAAATTCAAATATGATGTAAGATTTATTGCTTAAGAACTGTTGTAGTAAGCATTTTCTTTTGGGTATTTGATTTTGAAAGTTTATCGTCAGTGTTATGGTTGAAGAAAATATACCTGATATGATATTGATATATAATGAGAGAATCTTTCACTTTGTCAGTGAATTGTGTCACTTGGTGCTGTAATCTACCATGAATCCTTTATCTTATGTAATTTTAATCCCCTGCTGTTGCGGAACTAAGTCAAACTTTTAGTATCCATGCAAGCATGTAATGTTTTTGCATTTGTTGTTGATAATATAGCTTTAAATTGTGTAAATTATAATTGGGAAAGGCATCAAAGACATGCTTAACATTTTGATAAAAATTCGAAATTCAATTGTAAATAAACTGATAGGAAGTTTACTTTATCATACAATAATGAAAACAACTACCAATTGAAGCTTGCGTGAAGAAGAGCATTTTATGGTTATCTAAATATTGGATATTGAAAGTCAATAGATATTCGGTGTTGAAGAATACTTTTGAAATATTTTAGAAGGTTTATTATTGGATTGAATGTGCTGTATGCTGAAAAAACAAACAGTTGGTTATCAAATAAGAAAAAAGCTGTGCTTAAGTACACTGGTTATCATAAATTAAGGAAAAATCACAAAAATGGCAAAAACTCACTCAAAAATAAGCCAAACCATGTAAAATTTGAATATGTTGCCAAGTAAGAGTAGCTGAGTAAAACTGCAATATGCAAATTAGTGGCACTGCACTCGGAATACGTCATCTGTGAGGAACATAAAAGTCCATGTTTGAGAGCAAGCCCACATATTTCACTTTGATAGTGACATCAGAAATCTGAGATAGCCAATTCATAACAAGGACTTCCAAGCATCATTTGCCTGCAGAACTACGATGGAGAGCCATTGGGAGGCTAGAGGCAGGACAAAGTCAAGCAGAAGCGGCCAGATGGCTAAATGCGAGTCCTGTGGTTCATAGACTTTGGAGGCAATTTTAAGCTACAGATTCGGCATCCAGCAGGTTTAGCCAAGGACTGCCAACTGCTACGACTAGCGCCAATGCCCGATATTTGACATTATGTGCATGGAGGAATAGAACCGCTACTCAGACTCTTCTTAGATCCTCCCTTGCTGCAGTCACCGGAAGGTTGGTGTCAACGTCAACTGTGCGTAGAAGGCTTCACAAAGGTGGTCTGTATGCAAGGCGACCAGCCATTTGTGTGCCACTCGCGTGACACCATAGGAGGGACCATTTGCAGTAGGCACAACAGCATATCCACTGGACGCCTGATCAATGGAGGGCTGTTCGCCTTACAGATGAGTCCAGGTTTAGTCTAGACAGCGATAGTAGGCTTTATTTGATATAGAGAGAACTTGGAACCTGTTATCATCCATCAAACCTCCGTGAAATGCATACGGAAAAGGCAGTGTCTGTGTTTGGGGTGGCATCTCTTTAGGTGGATAGCACAGACCTCCATGTCTTTCCAAGGGGAACCGTGAATGCTCAGGTTTATAGAGATGACATCCTTGATGCTTATGTGCGCCCATATGGCTGGGCAATAGGTGATGCTTTCCTGTTACAGGACGACAACGCAAGACCACACAGGGCTCGCATCATAGATGATTATCTTCAACAGGAAACAATTATGCACATGGAGTGGCCAGCTCGATCTCCGGACTTGAATCCTATCGAGCACATTTGGGTTGCTTTAGGGAGACGTCTAGCTGCTCTCAATCTGCCCCCTCAGACCCTTGCAGCACTTTGCAAAAGCAATGTCTCTCGCTTCCTATGGAACTGATAGACCGCATAATTGAAAGCATCACACATCGCTGTATGTGCTGTATTACTTCTAGAGGCGATCATATTCCATACTGAAAGTACTTTTCATATAGCAAACTGACACCTTCAATTTGTTCATTTTATACATGTGCTAATTTCTATACTACCATAATTGTTTGGTAATTTCTTTTTATGTTATTTGATACCTTACTATGTGTTGTATACGGGTAAGTTTCATAAAATTCTACATGTAACTTATTCAGTTAATCGTGATTTTTGTATTTTTCCTTAATTTATGATAACCAGTATAGTTATGCAAAATAGAGCTGTTCTTTGAAAATCTGTTACTCAAGTGCTAATGCATTGCCACTGAGCATGATAAGGAATAGATTAAAAAAAACTGAAGCATTTTTAGTCCTTTTTCTACTGTTATGTTAATTAAAAAAATAAATTATTATTTGACTGTTTTCTTATATGAATATTAGTATCATTACACAGATGGATGTTGCATTACTCAATTACAGTGCTATACAAGGTTAGCTTTGCATTTTCAAAAACTTTCACAAAATTAGAATAAGTATGTTATCAGTCCTAACTCTAGCATGTCACAACAATGTTTCAAACTTGGAATTAAAGTACTAATTTAGATTTGTAGTAGTAAGTTCCTGTGCTTCTTTAGGCAGTTTTTAAATCTTTAAAGGCTCTTACGAGATGTGGACACACCACTGTATCTATTTTTGAAATGCACCCCAAGGATCTTTCACTCTTTGAATTTGGTTTAATGTATATTGACCATTTACTGTCTGTATGTGCTTGCCTTTCTAGAAAATTATATGCTGCTTTGGCAGTTATTTTTATTGTTATTTATGGTTAGACACGAACTTGGATAATTTTCCTTATAACAAAATGAAAACTCAAAAGTACTTTGAATTTATGAAAAATTGTGTGCTTGCGTGATTAATGTTAAATGACCATGATAATATTTAATTACTGTGAAAAAGTTGTTTTTTACATATATATGTGTAATACGTACGTAATTTTTTTTTTTAATTTCTTATTAGATCGCAGAAAAGCTGCAGTCAGCATTGGATCTTTACTACTCATAGGCTGCATTTCAATCAAGACAAATTTTGGTTGACTCCTTCTTTATTCCATTGGTGCCATCTAGATGTCTAGTCTATTTTTTTATGTGCAGCTGCATGTTAGCTTTTCATTCTTTTACTTCCTATATATATATTATGTAATTTTTATGGTCTTTTCTATTTTTTGAAACAAAGAATTATATTTTATTCTTGATGGAAATACAAACTACATGAAATAACAGAAAATTATAGTTTATTATTCTGTATTAAATTGCATATGCTAATTCGTAAATATTTTAAGTGCACTTCTCTCCTTGGAAAGCAGTGTGTTACATTGCAGACAAAGTATTTATGGTCATGTTGTGCAACTAGTCATTTTTATTGGAATTTTCTTTAAACTTTCTGATTCTTCCTTTTAAGTATTATTTTTAATTATAGGAAATTATCTCATGCTTGTTTTTGCATATGAAGGTATTTCCATTTTTTGTTATACTTTGTTAATGTTAATTGTAAAGTGTTATTAATTGTATTGTATATTTTTATTCTGTGCTTGTATGTGTTCATCTAATGAATCTCATATGGTATCTAAATGCTTCGTTTCGTAAAATGAACTTTTAAAGTATTTTAGAAAACTGTTTTATTCATTATAAAGGTATGAGAGCAGCTGCTGTACAAGTTTCTTCAAATATGTTCATGACAGATTGCATTTCATTAGCTTTCTCTTTTGTAGTTATTGTACATACAACTGCCAAATAACTATGGTATGCTTTAACATTGCTTCTCTTTTCCCGCATGTATAAGTTATTAGAGAGAAGGATATTGTTTTTTATTAGAGAGAAGGATAGTGTTTGTTTAAAGTTCTTTAAATGGAAAAGCTATTTTAATGTTTGTTATCAAATATTAGTCTCATATGCTATGAATAAATTTTTTACTTTCTTTTAAGTCATAAAATATTATGACTGAAGATTAAATTTTCTTGAAATGAAACTACATATGAGCATGTTTTAAGCTTCAGTTTATTTTTAGATTGTGATATGTATTTTATACAATAAGTGGTTATAGTTTTTAATAGATCTGTTATTTGCACTGACAGTGGCATTCGTTTAATAATGAAATTTTGATTCCTTACAGCTAAGTAAATGGAAGTTTTTTTTAATTAAAATGTGCCATTTATATAGTAAATTAAATTTATCAAGTATTTATATGCCTAGATGACGTTTTGTTATCATAAATAGTTCTCTAATATGTACATATTTCTGGAATCTACATTTCTGTGAAGAGTGCATTTAGTTATTTCATTTGAAAGTGACTCTATTGTACTGAAGGTCTAAGTTGTCAAGAGTTGTGATTTTTCCTTCTATATAGAGGATAAAAGTGTTATAAACTACTGTCTTATTTCCTGACAGTAAAGAAATATGTTTTAAAAAATCTTAAAAAAGTTTTAAAAACACTTTATATGAACACTAGTTTATAGGTCATTAATTGTTTTATGTATTATCTTTAGTTGTTTTTAAAAGAAATGTGCAGAACTGTATCAGAAATTTGCAAAATATGTTAATGTCTCTTCTTAAATTAACTTTTATTTTTTATTTAAAAGGTTCAAAACTTGTGCATTTTCTAAATTCATCTATTTAGCTAATGCTTTTAAACATGTTTTTCTTTTCTTTATTTTAATACAAATTTTGAGAAGTTACAGAATACCTACTTTAGTGTTTGCATTGTGTGTGTTTCATTTAATTAGTCCATAGAAATAAAATTCTACACTGATGTGTGTAATCTGATGTGAACACAGCTCTTCTGCTGTTGTGTTTATGATGTTTTAAGCAAAAATTATTTTTGATGTAATTGCTGTGAAAGATATTCAATATTTAAGCCTTTCATTCATTGAAATTCTGCTGACATTTTAATTGTTATAAATAAATTTTTTTTGAAATATCATAAAAGTAATAAAATTATTAATTTGAAATATATCTCATAAATATGCTATCAAACTGTACAGTATTTACATATGTTATCAATGAAGCCATGTAGCATAAATACTACAAAGCTGCAATTTTCATAGGAATTAGTATTGAGTAGAGATATATATGTGTATCTGGATGCTCTATGTGATGTTTAACATGTTTTTGTTCTAAGTAAACAAATTTCTGGTACACCATTATTATTGCCGATATCTGGATGGATGCCAGTTGAGGGCCATATTCACCTCTCTGAAACTCATTTTGAATCGTACAAAAAAGGCACATACCATATTTAATACATTCCATACATATCACATTAGCATATAAAAATTTCTAAATTATACAAGCTATTTGGAAACAATTCATTATTTGAGTTCTCACTATTTTCTGTGAAAAATATATTTCTTCAAAAGAATTTTAAACATGCTGAACATTCTTGTACATTCCATTATTTTTTGTGTAATTTGTAATGAGTTTTGTGAGGTGACTGTCCATCTTATGCATAAAAACTGTGTACATAAAGACTGTTGCTGTGTTGTTGCAGAAATTTGTATTTTTCTGATTCTACCATTAATTTAGCATGTTTTGATATTTTACATTTTACTGCATTGTTGAAATATCTATTTTTATTATTTACAGTTATTGAAATGATATATTTCATTTTTGTACTTTTTTTTAACATTTAACTTCTTCATGTAGTCAGTGCCTATACTGTTGTTGTGAAAGAAGGTATTACAGTTATAGTACAAACATATAATTATATTGATAGCAATAGCGTAATTCTGTTTATTATATATCGATGACGTAATGGCAAAAGTGAATCTGTGAAATTTGAAAAAATGTCGACGCAAATTAAAGTATATAATAAGAAATAAAGGAATTCATATTTATCATTGTTTTACTATTCAAAGTCTATTAAACTGTCTATAAAATATTTGCGTTTATTCAATCTATGCATCAGAATCAAAATTTGGATTCCAATTTTGCATTTCTTTCACTTTATGCCATGGATCGATGTATTTGTATATATTCATACACACAGAACTGTAACAGAAAATATATGTATGTGGAAGATAAAATAAATATGCATCCCAAGAAAGCTGTTACTATTTTTTCTAACTAAATCATTAGATAATTCTTGAAAACAATACAAATAAAGTTTGATATTTCTGAATATTAAATTAGCTTACTAAATCTGGAAGGCTTTGTTTCTAAAATAGGCTTTAAGTTATATTTATCAGTTGCATATTTGTCTACTATTGATGTTGCTTTCTGCATTCAAGAAAATGAAGTATTTTGTATTAAGTGAAACTTGATTTTAATAATAAGGCATCATAATTAAAGTGATCTCTTTTGGTCAGCTCAAAGGAAAGTAAATAGCAGAATATTATCTATTTTATATATAACATTGTAATGGGAAGAAGATGTGATTAAATTTGTAGGGGATTGGAAATACACACAGCTGTCACCTCTGACAGCAGCAAAGGCTGTAATCCAGATTGGCATCAATTTAAACTGAGGTTGGATAACAGATACATGTTCTTCATTCCATGTGGTTTCAACTCTATGCCAGAGTTCATCAGTTGTAGTGACTGGCAAGTGGTATCATGACAGTCTCTCGGTAACCCATGACCAGGTGTTGTTTTTGGTTGAGAGATCTGAAGAATATGCTCGATAGAGCGACTGTCGAACACCCTGTGTATCAAAGATCAAGTCAAACATAGGCAACATGGTTGTGCATTATCTTGTTGAAAAATCGAGTCACACAGTCTTCGATTATAAAACACAGCCATGGGCCTCAATATATCGGAAATATAATGGCAGTTGTCCACATTACTGGGTATGCGAAATAGAGGTGACTGGGGTTAATGGCACCCCATACCAACACTCCAGGTGCTGAGCCCATATGACTATGACAAATACAAGCTGGCAATATTCGCCCTCTTAGGTGGTTCTAGACATGAATACATCCCTCATGATGCTGTACGCAGAACTGGGATTCATCTGAAAAAACAGGACATGGTGCTAATCTTGCGTCCAGTATCCTGGTTTTTCACACTGCTGTAGGCGCGACTGTCTCTGCTGCGTTGCCAACGGATGCCCCAACAATTGTCGCCATGTTGATAGTTCATGTTGCTGCAGATATCGTTGCACTGTCTGCGCAGACAGTTGCCATCCTGCACATGAGCCAACTTTTTGATACGTGCATGACTAGACGATCCCACAAGGCCTAGAGGATGACATATATGCCCTTGGGGCTCTGAAATCTTACATGGCTTTCAGCATGGCCCTACTGGACCTGTAGATTCCAGATTCACGTGATAGTCATGGAATCCCAACCAACACAAGCAGAAATGTCACGGAATGATAAACCAGTCCTGATTAGTCGTGGTAGGGATTTCTGCTAATACAAAGCATAACATGACCTTTACACAAGCAACCAGTGTTCAAAATCGATTTCCAAATAAGTAACCTATTTATACGCATTGTAGATGATGTTACTTTTACCTTTGTGCGCATGCGCTGGGATGTAATTCTCATACAGCACATTGTTGCTGTGACGTTACAATGATGTCTCAGTTTCTCTTTGCATTCAGTGCCGTAGTTAGAGAGGGGGAATCTGTCCCCGTAAACAGCATCCAGGGGTGCCAAATTAATGTTACAAATTTTTAGAATGAAATGTTTTCCATTCTTGACAAACAGAAGGGGGCGCGAAATCTTCAGTTGTAACCAGGCTCTGAAATCCCTAACTGCAACTCACTGCATCTGTGATCACGATACAATATCGCTGAGATGTACACTGTGATGTGGATGTGAATGTCCCATGGATGTCATACACGTCACGGAAAACATTTAATGTGATAATAAGAAAATTCTGAGTCTCGTCCACCCTGACCTTTCATGACCCCGCTCACGTAATAGTTCTTCAATGAGAGGTGTCCCTGTGCGATGACCTAGCTAAAGTCCCCGTTACTTAATAATCATGCGCTCTAAGCTGCCTATATTCCGATTCATTGTTAAATGTTTCAATAAAACGTGCGAAATATACACTCTTGGTAAAAAAAGCAACAAAGGTTAAACATACAATAAAACAAAACCTGTAATGAATATGCGCGAAATTGACACAAGAGGTTGGTGTGGCATTACTGGACAACGTGGCAAACAAAGCAAGGACGTACAAAAACACATGTATTACGATTGTCACATCCTGAAAGACCAATTGCAGCTGAAACATCACGTTAATAACGGGTATGATACTCTCTAGCTGATAAGCATGCTTAACAATGGTGAAGCGAGCTGGCAGTAGCGCTCATTCCTGTAGTAATGCATGTCAGAGCTCATGGAGGGTGCGTGGTGGCACACTGCGACCTGCTATCCGTCATCCCACCGTGTGCTCTACATTCTCTGTGGGATTCAAGTCCGGCGTTCTAGCAGGCCGCGGCAGATGTGGAGTGGTTTTACTCTCCAGGTAACTCGGCATCACCGCTCTATGCGTTACTGTCCATAAATATTGCGTCAGTATCCATTGCAGCGACAAAGGGACGCTGAGAGAGGATGTAGAATTTCATCGCGATATCGGACGGCTGCGACGGAGCCACCAGGAATCACATAGAGGTCAATGCGGCCGTTCATTGCTATCGCAACCCATACAAGTAAGTCTCCTCCTCTATAATTGTCTCTTTCGATCAGAGTCTAGCCCCATATCACTGCTCTTCAGGAATCGTTTTAGGTGTTAAATCGAGACTCACCACTGCTCTGGTGTCCAACTGCGACCGGCCCAATTCATGCACGTTCTGAAATGCGATTTTGGGCAAAGGAACACAAACCACAGGTCTTCGGTCCTACAATCCACCTTCAAGTAATCGACGCGACATAGTTTGACGGGATATGAGCCGTCCTGCAACAGTAGAGAGATGTGATGCCTGCTGTCATCTATTAGTGATCTACGGCGTCTTACACGTAGCAACAGGAAGCGATTGTCTGCCGTTATTGTAATCCTCCGGCATGTGAACCCACGTTTTCTGTAGGGTTTTTTATCCCTCTGGCAACGATTCCACAGTCTACTGATGACATTGCCATGCACATTTAGCTCTTTCTCAGCAGTGGATTGTCTTGTACTAGCTTGCAACATCCCGAGAGCCCTCCAACCCATTTCGTCGTGCAGATGGTGTCTTTGGCTCATGCTTTCTGCTTTAGCTATCTCGGATTACACAAAATTATCGCTACTTGCGAACTGACACATAGGCCCCGTATGCCTCTTTTTTAGGCGTAGCGGTGTGACTGCAGGATTGCGTTTTATGCTAATTTTGGTTGCCTATTTGCATTCGGGGATGCAACCTGTACCTTATATGTAAAATGGATGTTTTAATTTTCCCTTTTACATTCGTACGTTTTCTTTTAGCGTTTATGACTTATTTTTTTAGCACGAGCGTATTAATTTTTATGCTAATAGCTTGTGATTTTAATCTCTTTTTTTTTCGTAAAAATATTTATAGATCATAGCTTTTTGTGATCTATAAATATTTTTACGAAATTTATTACGAAATTTTACTTTTTTTTCATCATCATCATCCTTTTTCTTTTTGTGATACTAAGAAATCTTTGAACCATATTCTGTGATGAATGCATACATATTCTACTGTATTTACACTCATGCCCATAAATTAAAGATAATTCAGAATCACACGGAAATAGAACTCTAAAAAATTCTACCTGTAGAATTATCGCACACATCTTCAAGAATAATATGCAAATTACAGGAAGACATCAGATGGCGCCTATAGTACGTCATAATGACGAGAGTGTAAGAGAAGTGTATATAAGGAACGGTAGTAAACAAGTAAAATTGTTCACGAGCGTTCTATAAGCCGCTCAGTTCCACAATCGAATAATTATGACACAGAGGTCGCATATTAATGATTTTTTACGAGGTAGAAATATCGACAGCCTGGAATGTGGGCGTACTCAGATGAAAGTATCCGTGGATCTTGGAATAGCACAAAGTGTCATCTCTAGGCTTTTGCAACGCTTCCAAAATGATGGAAAAGTTAATAGACGTTACAGTACATGTCGACCCTGAGTCACAACGCCGAATGACGACTGGTATTTGGCAGTAACTGCCAAAAGAAGCAGATGGAGCATAGCATCAGACCTGTCTCGTCAGCTGTCTTCAGCCACAGGTACGACAGTTTCGAGCAAACCGTGTACAGACGTTTGGGACAGATTGGTCTATATGCTCGCAGGCCTGTCAGATGTGTTCCGCTCATGGCAGTTCACTGTCGCCGGCGGTTAGCCTGGAGGAGAGAACATTGAATGTGGACATCGTAACAGTGAGCTTGTCTGATGTTTTCCGACGAGTCCATGTTTAGCTTGCAGTCTGATTCACGTCGGACGTTTTATATGCAGAATTCCAGGTACCCGCTACCACCAAGATAACGTCATTGAACGACGCCGTTACGGTGGTGCAGGATTACTCGTTTGGGATGGAATTATAACTGGGCTCCAGAACAAATCTGCATGTTCAGATCAGAACCATGACAGGCCAGATTTATTGGGATTTCATTCTGGAACAACATGTACATTTGTTTAGTGGTGCCATGGGTGCAGAATTTGTGTTTATGGATGACAACAGCCGTCCTCACCGTGAAAACATTGTAAGGAATTCCTTCTATCAGAGGATATCCCTCGTATGAAATGGCAGCATTCTCACCGGTAAAGTCCGGTAGAGCAGGTGTGGAACATGCTTGGCAGACGAATTGCAGCCCGTCAAGCACTTCTTACATATGCACCAGAGCTTCGGAGAGCACTGCTTGCTGAGTGGAGTAATTTTCCCCAAGATCAGTTCGATAATTTGATACTCAGTATACCTAGACGTTGTATGGATTGTATTTCATTGTCTGGAAGATATGTGTTTTGTAATTGCTCCCGAGAGCAAAAGTCGTAGTTTTTATGATTGCCATTATACATAAACCATCTTTTTTGTTCTTTATCTGTTGTTTAATGAATGGGCTTTATGAATAAGTCGCGTTTGTTTTGTTTCTAAACTTTTATTAGCCAGAGCTGGCATTATCCTTTATTTATGGACATGAGTGTAGTATAGTCAAGAGTGGCTGATCAAAGAGTATAGTATTTTGTTGTCTTGAGGATTTTTATGACCAATTTTTTAGTTCTCTTCCTTCTACTAACTGAACATTTCGTCACTGCTAAATTTTCAGGTAAGCACTATTTACATTACTTTGATGTAAATAGTAATATTTGATGTAAATGATATCATTACTAATTAATATAAAGTAATAAAAGCCTAAATTAAAAATTATGAAGAGAAAGGAATAGTGAACGGACAATGGATTGAGTTTTATTTGTATTAATTCAGCTGCGGAAGCAAATGTATCAAAAGAAGTTTACTCTTATTTTTGTGTCGCTGCTTAAAATTTTTAATTTAAGGAGTCAGGTTTTTTTTAAATTTTTTTTATTTAACTTTTGTTGCATTTAATATTAGTAAATAATATGAAAAAGTAATTTATTTTATGTATTTTGTTGCAACTCTTTGCATCATTGCAAATGATGCCATACATCCGTAACCAGTTTCTAATTACATGTAACGTATGCCTGAATGAAGTTTTATAATTATAAATTTACAAATGGATATTACTTCCTAATATTGAGCTTTTTTACATGCTACTTTTACGCAAATTTCTGAGATTATTTCTAAAATTTATAACATTAATTCTTTGCTTCTCGTAAATTGTGCTATGTTTTTACATATGTCATGTTGTCAAAGTGACCCAGCTTCTTTATTAAGATATTAAGTTAGAGAGAAAAAGTTTCTTATTTGAGGTTAGGTTATTTGAATATTGCAAAGTATACAAAGGTTATCTACTTAAGAAGAGGAATGCTTTTGTGGAGAACTTTTAAAGGGAAACTGGTTCGTACTATGTCATTTATTGGAAAAGTTACGAAAACCTTCATACCAATATTTAGTACTTTAGAGATTAAGGGAATACAATTATGGTATTAAAATTTTAAATGGATGTATTAGTTATTTAAACAATTACGATATAAAAATAAGCAAATTGCATTTCATCGGTACTTATGTATGAAGTTAAAAATCTCACTTGTGACAAAAGCGAACTAATATTTATTCATTTCCGAAAATATTTCAAACTTCTTTTTCTCAGAATTAGAATTTGAAAGGGTATTTTAACAGAATTTACCCCTTTGCAGAAAATTTCATAAATGTATTACTAAACTAAAAACTACTGTAAACCCAAATGTGTATTTAAGCCACATGAACAAACTTTACGCGAAATAATGTTTTTATTTCAGATGAATTTATTTCGCTTCTGCGAACAAGATACTTTATTTTACTTACATCTAATCATGTAATTACGTCTGGTTTTGCTTTGATGAATCATTTGGAGAAATGGACAACGAAGGATATTTATTTCTGCAATCGTATTTAAAAAGCTTGATTTCATAAAGGAATTTAAAGATTTCACTGTGATAACTTGTGAACGTGCGTATTATAAAACATTGATTCATTAAACCGAAGTCTTTACCACCATCCGGTAGGAGACAAACTGATTTTAAGGGAAAAATATAACTTCATCGAATTCTTTCTATTGGAGTAGACCTCGTGTTCTTTGCTGTAGTCTGATAAACAAATAAATGTTCTATCTAACATTTGTTTACAGCAGAAAACCAATTCCTGGACAATCTGTCGAAGTATCTGAAAACTCCGAACTGTTGCGCTGCCTTTTACCATAGGTCAAACGAATACTTTTTTTTTAAATGTAGCTGAAGAAATTTTGAATCTTCATTTTGTATCTTTTCTTTATTTTAACAAAGTTGAAAATTTATGTGGTTGAAAAAAGAAATGATTTTTCCCCGGTAAAACAGTACAGAACACACCTCCCCCCCGACAAAATTAAGTAGTTGAATTACTTTTATTTCCATAGATACCCATTTCTATTTGAACTAAAATAAATAAACGATATTAAGTTTTACTTGCGTTGATTCCAAAAGGAAATACAACTTTTCTTATACATTAACTGCTTTAAAAACAAATTGGAAAAAAAATATATTTATGTTAAACAATTCGTACAGAGGGTGTTAATACGTTTTTAGAGCGATTTGGAGATCGTTTAATGAATATTAAATGCAAAGAGTGTTTTTTTTTTTTTTATGTTCCTTCTGATATCCTTTTCCCTGGATTGTAAGTCTGCGTCGTGATTTCCGTGACAGAAAGACTTTTCCTAAACTTCCCAGGGGTATTAATTTCGATTTCTCTTCCCCGAATTTCCAGAGTCCATCAATTGTGTTGCGTTTGTGATTAGAAAGAGCTCTTTTCGAGAGACCAAGAGCACAATAGTCATCAGACGACTTCACAGAAATACCTTGAAAAGGTATATATGCCAATACCTTTATCAGCCTCATAGGTGAAACGTCAGAGGACTTTTCAGGAATACATTGAAAAGATATATATGCAATAGCTGTGTCAGTCTTAATTGTTTCAAGGAAAGCCGTGGTACTTTTCGAAGTATGCCTTGTTGCTGTGTCTTGAAGAAGTTTCACTGTTTGAAACTCATTGGGTTAAAGAAATGGAATTTCTTTTGAAGTGCCGTAAGTAGGGTACACAGAGCATGCTTCAAAGGTCAAACTTAAGCTTTCCCCTATTTCTTTTGCTGAAATGCTACTGATCAAGATGACGTGATTTTGAATTTGTTGTAACATAATTATATATTTCTAGGTATGAGAGAAATTCATTTAAACAATTTTGATTCGTATATAATGAGTAAAAATACAGGTACTATAGTTATAATGTCAAATTAATAGTTATCAAAAAACATGAGTTTAACATATTTTACAAATAAAGAAATCGGTTAACAAGTTTTCATTCATATTTAATAACCAAAAATCAGAAGGTTCACAATATGAATACATTACAAAATCAATAATATTTATCACAAAAAAATTTTTTTTAACATATTTTACGAAGTAAATTTTCTAGATTTTTCATTTGAAAGTACATTTATATCATCATAATATTTTTTCAATATCTTTTTCAGTTGCTAGTATAGACATATTTGTTAATCGTTTCTGTCTAATAGAAGAATGTAGGTACGATTTTACGATCTTCAATTTCCTAAAAGAACGTTCGCAAAGAGTTGTTGTAACTGGCATTATTAAGAAAATCCTCAACGCAATGTCAAGATTTAGATATATTTTGTGCAATGAGAGTTCGCAATATTTTTAGTGTTTGAAGAGTATCTATATCGTCTAAATTTTCAAATACTTCTATCACTTGATATTTGAAACTCTCTATTTCTAATACAAATTCAGTAGCATCTAAATCAGTATTTTATTTCGAAATTAAGTCAGCTGTGCATTGTTTCAGATAAATTAGCGGCAAAAATCTTAATGCATGTGTATTTAAAAAACTTGAAATTGTTTGCGACCTCTTTTAAAGTTGTAAATCTATCACTGAGTTGTATAAGTATTAAATCTAATACTTCAAAAACAAATGTCTTTTATTATTATAATTTAAGTAATACAGTTTCGTTTATTGAAAAGAAATCTCAGAGCCAAGTATATGCGACGGCTCTTTTCTTGTGTTCAAGTTTCAATATTCATTTCTTCAGACAAACGTTTTTCCGAATTATAAAGCGCTTCAAAGAAATCATTTGTATATTGCTGAATTCCATCAGTTAGCCCTTTTATCATTTTCGACTGTAGTATTTTTCTCTTGTAAAAGTAAATTTATTTATTTTTCTTAATATTGTATCTCAGAATACTAACAATACAACGAAGTTGAACTTTTTTAATAACATTCGAACATTTACTGCAGTGTATACTGTAAGTTTCATTTGTCCATCACACATTCCTTTTGGAAACTGTTCTATTAAAGGTATTTGATTTTGTATAATTTTTGCCGCATCAACTTTCGCAGGCCACCTTGTTTCACTGAAGTGACTACATTAATTATTGCAGGGTGAAACGCAGTGACTGAATTTAGTAACTGCATTTCATTATAAAGATACAGTTCTGAAACATTTTTCCTGGAGTGTTATAGTATATATAATTACGGCAAAGTCTCGAGGGCTATCTCCCTAAGAGGGAGAGATGCCTTCGTGGAGGACTGTAAGGAAAACCGGCTCGTATACACGTCACACATGGAAAAAACTACGAACAAGCCCATGCAATCAACTTGTTCGCGGGATTCGAACCTCAGACCGAACTACCGGTGTTCAGCGACTTTACCGCTCGGCCGCTGGTGGGTTTTCGCTGGAGAGATATAACAGTTTCATCAGTTCCCAGACTGTTACTTCCAGTTTGAATTTTATTTCAAGTTCTAAATTTTATACTAGATATACCATGTACTAAATTTTATACTTCGGGTACCATGCACAGATTTGAAGAATTACAATAAAATTAGTTATTTCGCTAATACAAGGTTGGCCAGTATGCTTGTCAGCTTTCATTTATAGCATTAATCACATCAGCTTTTCAACTATAGCATTAATCACGTAAGATCAGCTTTTCACCTATAGCATTAATCACATAAGATCAGCTTTTCACGTATAGCATTAATCACAAACTACCTATAAAATTAGTGAAATTTAATGCACTCTTAACTTCCTAGCTGCTCGATGAAGTTTAAAACAGTATTAATTTGTATTATTTTAAAGGTTATTATTTACACAGTCCAGTCACATTAATGTGACCACCACGTACTTTCCATGTCAGAGTTAAATAACCAATCACAGAAGGCAGGTGGCAGCACAGTGCAGTTGAGCGTATATAAAGGGTGTGTGAGGGCTTCGGAAAACATTTCAATCGTTGGCGTAATGCAGAAACGAAGCGATTTATCCGACTTCCAAAAGGGCATGATCATTGGCTTTTGGGCCAAGGGTGGAAGCATTTCCGAAACGGCTGAGTTTGTGAACTGTTCGCGTACCGCCGTGGTAAAAGTGTACCGTGCATGGCAAAATGGGACTGTCCAAAATCAGCGACGTGGCAAATGTGGTGCACCACGGGCCATAGATGACAGAGGCGAACGACGGTTGCGGAGATGCGTTCGGGCAGATAGACGGGCTACCGTTGAGCAACTGACCACCAAAATGAACCAAGGGGCTACCAAAAGTGTCTCCCAAAGTACTATTCAGCGAACATTGCTGCGTCTGGGCCTCCGAAGCAGACGCCTGGTTCGTGCACCTATGCTGACTGCTGTTCATCGACGGCGAAGGCTAGAATTTGCACGCCAGTACAGCAGCTGGACGTCCACTGAGTGGCGACAGGTTGCGTTTTCGGATGAATCGCGTTTTATGCTCCATCGGACAGATGGACGTTGGCGTATAAGGCGTGAAACCTCTGAAAGGAACCACCCTGCAACCATTGCCGGAACGGTCCAAGCTGGAGGCGGGAGCATTATGGTCTGGGGAATGTTTTCCTGGCATTCTCTAGGTTCACTGATCATTGTGGAAGGCACAATGGATCAATACAAGTACGCATCTGTCCTTGCGGACCATGTTCACCCCTACATGCGCATTGTTTTTCCTCAGGATGATGGCATCTTCCAGCAGGACAATGCGAGGTGCCATACAGCTGCCAGTGTACGTGCGTGGTTCGAAGAGCACCAGGATGAGTTTACCGTCCTCCCCTGGCCAGCAAACTCACCTGACTTAAACCCAATCGAGCCTCTGTGGGACCATCTCGATCGAGTTGTTCGCGCCATGGATCCTCAACCGCGTAATCTAGCGCAGCTGGCCACGGCATTAGAGTCGGCATGGCTCAACATCCCAGAGAACACCTTCAGGGACCTATGTGACTCTCTTCCTGCACGTCTCGCAGCAGTCCGCTCTGCGAAAGGTGGTTATTCTGGCTTTTGACAGATGGTCACATTAATGTGACTGGACTGTGTATGTGCTTATTCTATTTTGACATGATATATGTACTGAACTTTATGTATTCAACGTGATATAAGTATGAAAAATATTACTTGACAATCACAATCAACTAAATTACTCTGTGGTCTATCTGTTGGCCATACCTGCTGTAACATATTTTACTTTATCAAAATTTCCTCTTTACCCTCTAATATTCTAGCTATAGTAAAGTTACTTTGAAGGCTAGATCTTTACCTGAACTGTGAAGCGACTATTCGCTAAGTTTAAACTGTATCAATGACAAGACGCACGAAGGGTGAAAAGACCCTTTTATTCAACTCAAGAACGAATTTTCAGCCGACATTCCTGATGCTTACAAAACTTAGCCAATACTTTTGGCTGTAATTCAAAATAGAAATATAAAATTAAAACCATGATAATTAACATACAAAGGTAATTATTGTGAGCTGGTCGACAATTAATATGCATAGCCGTAATATAGTAAGCTTTAAATATCAGTGAAACAACGTAGCCGAAAGGCAAAACACGCTCTGTTCTGAAATCAGAGGTTGGAGATCATCACTTTGGGTAGAAGTGCGACTTGTAGCCTTTACTTCTTCTTTCGCGTGTTCCCTAGGACAATCAAATGTGAAGTCTTAAAATCGGGTCGATACAAAAGGGCGTCTACTAAGAAGTATGGTGACTCAGCGAAGGATATTTGACAATAAAATAAGATTTCTTGTAGCTCTTATGTGAGACGGTATTTCACATAAATCTTGCATAGCGGTCTTGCAATTACTATAGCATTTCACACAATTTAAATGAGTAATTCGGTAAACACTTGTAAAATAAAAGTAAAGTAATATATATAAGTCACATTTTCCCATTGTGCGTTCGCAGTGACGGCGAACGACATGTCCAGATCCAGAGAAAATATTAAATTCAACCTGCACTAAATCTGCGGTACAAATTACACTGTAGAAAATAAAAATGAAAAAAAGTAGCAAAATATGTACAAGTCCAGAAAACTTATTCACGAGTTTATCTAAAATCGAACACTAGACGCAATGGCGTAAATACGGATGTTCTGTCCTTAATAGTTAGTATAGATGGCGCTATTATCGCGCCAAAAAAGTACCAGTTAATTCTTATAACCCAACATGAACAGACGCGTACCTTGGAAGCGTCAAAAGGGCAAAATCTTGTAGCCCCGTTCTTAAATATGTATCTTTCTTCATAATATTATTTTGTGTTGTCATCGTAATAAATGTTGTGTGTGAACTTTGCTTAATCCTTGGAAGTAACGTACCGACCCTTTGCTACACTCTGTAACAACAACTCTGGGAAGGCATGAAGTGCACAATAACCGCTCAACGGGTATGCAATTAATGCCGTCACATAGGGGCCTGAAGCCTTAGGGGGCCCTTGAATGTCCTGCTGAACTACATTTACACGTTTAAACTTAAAACACGGCCGTCTTCTATTAAGTTTTTATGTCCCCTTCTATGACGTAGGTAGGGGACCCTTGGAAGTAGATGAAACAACTAAATTCATTATTGTACACACCCAAACTTCAACTGAAAGCAAAACAAAACAAAAGCTGTATGCTTTCGCTTTGCTTCCTCTTTGAAGACAGCTTTCAAGTTACTAGTGATAATCGGGGCTAAGCCAAAGAACCTCTATGTAAAGAAGGAAAGGCTCCATAGACGTAATGTAATCCACTTTG
>KK115239.1:88098-105130 GCA_000611955.2 Stegodyphus mimosarum | reverse complement strand
GTGAAATATACGCATTTGGTATATTTAATACAACCATAATCTGCTCTAAATTTATACACAAAAAACTGACTAATATTATAAAGGACAATATTAATACTACAGAACTAAATTTTTTAGTTCAAGTACGCATTCCGCTAGACGATAAATATTTTTACTCTCATTCTATTTAAAATACTGCATGAGAGAAATGTTCAAATTATGGATTTTTAACAGCGACTATACTTTTTTCATAGCATTCTGCAAATAAATTACTATGAGAAGTTTCGTCTCAATGCTTGCGGCCGTTCTAAAATTGAAAAATATTTGTTTTACAAATTAAATCTAATAAGTATATCATCGCTGAATCACAGTTAAATGATATCAGTTTTATGAATAATGGGCACGATATTTTGGAGAGCTTTACGAATATAATTAACAATTTTGTAGTCTTTAATCATCAAGAAATTCCCTTAAAACGATTGTTTTATTAAAAGGAAGAATTTTAATTTCAGTGGCTGGGAAAGACGTATATCAATGAAAGAACTATACACATTTATTACTTCTGCTATAATTAATTAAAATATTAGAACTAATTTAGTGGCGGCAAGAATTTATAAACGTCTCATGCTGAAATGTCTTTCTTTTGTCTTTGAGTGTTAAGCATTTAAGAATTATTTAAGCATTAATGGCACTGCCCTTTTTTCACTGAAAGCTTACAATTTTTTTTTTTGCCTATTGGATATTAATTATTCCTTTGATGATTTGTTTAACATTTTGCCTAAGAAATGAAGCCAAGAATTCATTTCCCAGGTTTATAATGTAGTTTTCTGCTAAGGCCATGACATGACGAAAGCTGAAAGATACAGCAGACGAAACGTGTAGTAAACTGATGTTGTAAAAGGAAATTAAAAAAGATATGTGAAATTATTGTTCTAAAAACTGAAAAGAAAACCTATGCGAATCTGTACTATTGTAATGAGCAATCAATAACAAGTTTAAGAACTTTTTAGAGAAGCAAAATAATAATAATAATAATAAATCTGAAGGTTTTCAGATTTTGTATTACGCCCAAGGCGGCGTTTTCTTAACGTTTTATGTGTTACCTTTATTTATTAAATATCATGTTCTTAAACCATAAAACTCGATTCAACAGCAATATCAGAAATATTTAAAAAGAGTATATCTTTAGAATACACAGTCTCGCGCGCTGGATATATTTTTTTTCCTACAGCTTTGCCTTTGCTTGCTTTGAAATCGTTGAGTTTGTTAATCAAAAATTCGTTAAAGTTTTACAAAATATGAAATAGATAATAAAGCAAATTCCAAATTTGGGCTTCCAGATGCCCATATTTGAGTGAAGGACTACGTTATTAAAAATTTGATGTCTCTAGGTACCGTTGTTTTTTTTCACAATGCGAGAAACATATGTTCATACAGATTCTTCATTATTTAGTTTCTTTAAATATAACGCAGGACTTATATTTGGTGGCAGAGATTTGAAAACCGATTCAGACTTTCATAGATTTTTTTTTTGAAATATACTATAAAAGTCAGTCATATTAAAAATTTTTATAGTCAAATATTTTATATAGTTTATATTATTTAGTTATACTAAATTTTTTTATAGTGAACCAACGCAAAATGCCAAAACAAAACTAATAGCCCTTTTGGATAAATTGCTCGTTTGGAATAATGATTGTCTAAATTTCAAATGAAATTAGTAGATATAAAATTTTCAGATCTTTATATTAAAAAAATACTAACGCATTTCAAATCTAAGTGTGAATTCTCAATCCAGAATAAGGATAAAAACCGAAGTTTGTTATTTCAGATTTATTGCATATACAATAGTTTAGCTAATAAATATTCTACTGCATTTAAGATTTTAAAAGCAATATGTTTGAAAATAAGATATCTGTATGAAAGAAAACTTGTAAGTTTTGTAGTTCTGAAATCTATTCATGAAATGTTGAACACTTGCTGGCCATTTAGCCTACGGCACTCCCACGGTCAGTCAGAGAATAGCTATTGTTTTACAACGTTCTTGCCAGCTCACAGCTACTAATGTTTATGGAGCAATCTATCTCAATTAGGCGGAATCTTTGATCCAAAATTCTGGGAGGGAAGACAACTAACAAAAGAAGTTGTTAGCATTTTTCGAAAGTTCAGTGTTATTTTCGCGACATTTTAGGGGTAGTTGGGTCAAAAGTTAGCGACAGTTTTAAAGGTATTTGAAGAAAAGAACTCGACAGGCTAAGGGTTAAAGTTACAATCTAAGCAGTATCGATCTCAATGAAGAATATTTATATAGAGTCCATTCTTAAAACAAATGGGCTGAGAAAAATTTTTCTAAGAGCTGAAAGAAAATTGGTAACACATATTAAAAAAAAACTTTTTGTTAATTTTTTTAATGTCTTTAGACATTATAAAAATTAACGTTTCCCCTTTTTGGATTCCATTCTTGGAACTCTATTATATACTTTAAAAAAACATTTTGTCTAAAAAAATGATGTCCTACTTTCCAATGTTAACGTATGGGAAAAACATTGGTTATTAAGATATAATTTTTTTAGACAAAAAGTTTTTTTTCTAGGTCAAACATTGTTTCGAAAGAATTCCACATCTATATAAACTCAGCTCTTCAAGATTTGAATGTGTTTTCTTCCTCTTGGAAACTCTGCGGTGACTCTGCGGTGATAAGTTATTTTCGCGACATTTTAGGAGGAGTTGGGTCAAAAGTTAGCGACAGTTTTAAAGGTATTTGCAGAAAATAACTCGACAGGCTAAGGGTTAAAGGTATTTGCAGAAAATAACTGGACAGGCTAAGAGTTAATAAAATATATTTACGTATTTTTTAGATATGGAAAAAAACTCCAGAAAATACACAAAAGACTTAACTTTTTTGGAACAAAACAAAGTAATAAAAATAAATGGTTTTGGGAAAAAATCTAATGATGTACTAAAGTTTTTCCAGGCCCTACAAATATTTTCCATCTATCATATCTTTGTGGTTGAACATGTAATTTCCTTCACTACATTATTAGAAAATTTTCAATGACTGTTCTAATGAAATACTCTTTTTCTTCATCTTTTACCTGTATTTTTACAATACACGAATCTCCATATTTAGATTGAATTTTTCTCACTAAGATCAGATTATATGTCCCAAGCTCTAAACTTTCAATTTTGGAGTTTAAGAATAATAGCCGAGACTGCTGAATTCTTCCATTTATTAGTAAATATATTTTAAGACCTTTCTGCTAAAGACGTTTTATTCAGTCCATCTATAAAACCAGAATTAAAAAAGAATATCATGATTTATTATAAACGTGATTATTTCACCAACAATATAAATTCTTCTGAATAGCATTATACAATTCCTAACCCTTTCAGTTTAATATTTTCATTTTCTTCCTTTTGAATTAATTCAGTCATTGTTTGAAAGTTTTCTAATAATTTATTCCCCAGATGTTTCAGAAATATCGTTGCATGCGGACAGGTTTATAATGGACTGAATGCACAAGTCGATAAAAAGTAAATAAAATTTATTCTTATCCCAAGAAATAAAACAAAATGCTGAAATTTCCTCGTAGATATTCTTGCAATATCGCAATATCTCACAGTAGTAATATTTTAAACTACTAGAATATCAACAAAACTCAAATTCAAAATACAGAGAAAGTTCACCCGATCTCACACCGAATTCGCTACAATCAGTAACAGTACTAAGTATAAAACTACAGTGCACTTAACAACTACTATTACCGAGTGGAAAAAATTTTCGAGTCGGCTGCGAAATGTTTCTCGGATAAAAATTCAGAATCAGAAGTAAAAAAAAAACCTTTTTGTTAATTTTAATGATGTCTTTAGACTCCTTAAATGACTCACTGTAAATTAATGATTTCTTTAGACTCATTAGATGACGTCTGCAGACATCCTTAAAATTAAAAAGTTTTTTATACGTATTTGAGGTTTTCTCTGGGCTCTGACAAAATTTTTAGTGGACTCGATCGACTAGACATTCGGAATTTTTTAAGACTCGCTTATCTATTTAAGCAATCCGAGTTTCGGTTCAAATCACTCTGTGCTGCTGAAAAAGCTTGTATCCTGAAAATGGTTTCCTTGTATTCCTTTGCGTTTCACTTAACCTTCTAAAACCGGACTGACTGACTGAGCATTCTATTGCCGAAGGGCAGTCCAAGGGACCGCGTTTCCGGCTCACTCAGCTTTAGCCATTGGGAACATCACCTAGCTAAATCTTCAATTTAGTCCGTGTGCTAAGAGGTAAGGAAGGAGTGAGGGCTTGCATCACGGTCGAAAGAAACACACAGGCGAGTATGGACAGGATGCGTGAAGTGTTGTCCTCGATGAAATGAGAAAACACATACAATACAGGTACACTACATAATTATTAAAACTAGTAAGACATACAAGAAAAATTATAAAATAAAAACACAAAATATTATATACAAAGTACAAACTTGCATATAAATAACCCTATATACAGCCCTAAGTGGGGAAATTTGAATCACAAGTGAGGTGAGCCGCTAACGGCCGGACCTCTGCCTCCTCGGAAAGAATTACGTAGTTAAATGTATTCAAACTACTCATATGTTCAAAATCCAATGCTTTATCATAAAACTGCCTGTTCAGCCTGTGGATGTGTTCCGTAATAGTTTCAATTTTAAGGTCCCAATGCAGGGTGGCATTACTGACAAAATAATGGGCGCTTGTAATTATCCTTAATACTGTGTTCTGTATCACTTGAAGCCGGTGCAGATCTTTGCTTTGTATCGTTGATAAAGCCAGCGAGGCATAGGTTATAATCGGGCGTTTGTAGAGGTGTAAACAAGCCTCTTCCTTCTCAAATCCAAGCTTGAAAATTTTCCAATTAAAGGCTTTAAGCAATTGATAGCCCCAAAGACCTTTTTCCGAAAGTGTGCAGTATTATCCTTCCAATTCAGTTGTTCATTTAACATAACACCTAGATATTTGGCCTTTTTTACTTGCGGTATCTCCTCACCAAAAAGAAAGAATTTCTGCTTGATTGGGGTCTTTCTATGCTTGCGACGAATAATCAGGAGCTGGGATTTCAAGGCATTTATTGATATTCGCCATTTAGTGCACCAGGCTTCTATTGAAGTCATTTGGTCCTGTAACTTCATGACAGCATAATTCGGGTTTGCAGACTTCACGGCCAAGGCCGTGTCGTCTGCATAGCAGCCTAAGAAATAGTTGTTACTAAGATCTACTAAGTTACTTATCCCTTATTATTTATATTATTCCTTATTATTTATTGCCTATTCATTTCTGTTGCCGTTCCGTCGGAGCTTCATAAGGCTGTTGCACATTTAATATTAGAAACTAAGCTCTGTGCATAGGTGATCGTGGTAATACAGTAACATATTGGGACTATTTACTTGCAGCGCGCAATTAAAATTTAAATTTACCTGCAAAAATTAGATAATTATCTTGCTTCGTTATATTGTAAACGACAGTTTATAAACTGGTACTTTCGAAAAACGTTTTTGAATCAATGAAGATTTGATTCAAAAACTTTTTTACATTTTTCAGTTTTAGAATTAATTGTTTCATAATAATTTTTTTTGTGTTATTTCTCTTATATTTGAATTGCTTTCACAATCTTTAACACAATTTAAGATGATAGCGATAAAATATATTTAAGAATATGGTGATAGATGCATTGAAAAAATTTTATGCCTTTTATTTCATTGATCTTCTGTTTATAAATGCAGTAATTATAATTAAAAATTTACAAGTAAATTTTCCATTTAATGCATCTTTCAGAGATAGTGCGAATTCTTCTCCCTGCAATAACTGAAGAAAAAGTTGCTACTATAACAGCTAACTGGTTGTAGTATGCAAAGCAACGTAAAGAAAGAAATGAAATGTAACTATGAAAATAAATTCAAATTGAATATTCATTCTGGATGCTAGAATTTCCTTATGCATATGAATTTTATGTACCGTTTTGTACAGAAGCTGTCTTGAAATCTTAAAATCTAAAAACTAAATAAGTTTATATTTGTTTTTACTAAATTATAAATATTATAAATTCTTGTGTTTGAAACTGTCTTGAGTTTCCTCTAACAGTAAATCAAACGATCATAGAACTATTTAATACTTATTTAAAAATTTGGAGTTTTCTATCAATTTTAAAATAGTTTAAAATTTAATAAATTGTTTTAAAACTCTTGTACAGTCACTGCTCATCTCATTGCATATAATAGCATTAGATATTTTGTAACAATAATATATATTTTGTTTAATTTCAGAAAACCGAAGGAAGCATTGTAACCATATGTTGTGAATATATGAGTCATATTATAAAATTCAATGATGGCCATTTGAAAAACTTATTGTATATATTTACCCAATTGTTGATATAATAAAATGTGTTATTAACAGTATTAATTTCTTATTAATTAAGAAAATGCTTCATAAAATATATTAAAAGGATCTTTAAATTTTACACGAAATGGATTTAAGTTTGTTATGGTTTGTCTAGGTGAATAGATATTTTTACATCTTCCTATTTATTAATTGAAACTGTCTTACATTTATTGGAGAAAGTACTAATTTTATATGTTTAATTTCATTCACATAGCTGTGTTCACTGTAGGTATTTATTGTACTACTTAATATTTGAGTGAAGAAATACAAGTTTAATTTGCACAAAAACTTTTATCAATATATGTTTTAACTGCAGCAAAACATAAATACACAAAAAACAAATTATTTCAACAATGTGCTGATCAACACAGCATTTTGATAATAGGATCTAATTATTCCCTAAACTGCTCAAAAAATCCTTTGTCGAGGCATACCACATATCAATACGAAAGTCACATGCACAATGTATTTTTAATTAGTTTGAAAAAACACATAATAAGTTTTATGAAACTCATATGTATAATATACTTTAAAGATTTTTCAGCTATTTCATTTAGTTTTCCTTAGGCTCTATAAATAGTATTTAAACATTGCTATGTAGGCAGTAAGTAGTAAAATGTATATTCTCAGAAGTGAGTACAGAAGATTTTCCATAACTGAGCCTTAGTAACAATAATTGTTGCATGAACTAGAATTATTTATTCATGCAAATATGTTATGCTTTTACATTATAAACTGTGTAAAATTATGCTAATTTTAAACTTTAACTAATGAGAGAGCAGTAAAATATGTTTATTAAATACAGAAGTATTTAAACTAAGTGATTCAAATTAATAAGTAATAAAACGAATTAAATAGTATTTTTATTTAATACAATTATTGAAATATATTGATGATATGCAGGGTAAGAAAATTATTGTAAACTTGTAAATGAAATGTAGCATAAATTTGTAATTTTTCAATGAAGAAGGTGAAAGCAAATGCATGTTTTATATTACTATACATAAATTTCGTGATTTATTTACCACGGCCATATTTTCGATCCACTTATTGTTTTGTACCCACAGCTATTCGTACTTTATTTCAGATTAAGCCTCATATCGCTAATTTGAAGTCTAAGATTTTATTGAAAGATTGTGTTGATTTACAAAAAGGTTTTTATTCAAAACATAGCATTTCGTCATACAAGAAAGTATTCAGTAGGTAAATATTGTGTCTTTATGTAGTATTAAAACGGGTTTTCTTTAATCTAATTGTCAAATCTAATAATTCTATTCAATTTCTGGAAGAAAAAGCAATTAAGGAAGAGAGAAATGCAGAAGACAAAATTGTACAAAACCAAACAATTAAAAAATACATTGCAAACTAAATAGAATTTCTGAAATATTTCTATTTGGTAAGAAAGGGGGGGGAGGTATTAAATTAAGAAATATAATATTTTTAATAAGCTCTTATAATAACTCCCACTTTTAATACAGTAACGAAATTTTTAAATAAGTGTCTTGAAATATTAAATTCTAAGGAAGGAAAGCAATGCTATGCTTCTTCTAGATAGGTGTAATACTCAAAAGTCTTTGCAATGCTTAGAAAATGACCATATGATCGCTTTTGGATCATACATTCATCTAATTATCATCTAATTTGCATTTGAAGGTATATGCTTTACATAAAAATGTAAATTAATCATAAATGCATCACAGTTATATAACTTAAATATAATTAGATATAATAGTAATCATTAAAAAAATTTCATATGATTATGTTGAATATATTCAATAATTTAAAAATTTCGAAGATTCTGGTGAGATTTTAAGAACTTAAAGAGTATAACTTTTTGCTGGATAAATACAACATTCTGCATTTTCTGTACACTCTAGTTTACAGTGTCAGGACTAAGTGTTCTATGCATGTTTTTGGCAAACATCTTAAAGTAACTCTTTAAAGTCTCTAAGTCCTGATCTGGAACAGGGAGCTGAAAGCAGCTTTGTTCTGGTTGTAGATACTATGATATACGTGGTATAATAACTGTACTTGGAAGGGATTTAAAATCCTCTTTTATTAAATCAATATTATTTACAATTCACTTCCCAACTCGGGAGGGATACGGAAAATAAAAGACCACACTTGGGTCTAACTAAACAATCAGATAAATTTAAACTAAAACTAAATAGAATTTTGATTAATCTTTGCTCACAGAGCTCTTCGCGGAGTTGGCCTCTAACTAAATGGTGCGTAGCAAGAAATACTAATACTAGCGCACTTCAATTTATTTCAATAAGCAATCACGTAGCAAGCACTATGGCTTATAATTTATCTGCTAGCTGGTCAGTCGAACAGAATGACCGTGATCTGAGACTAAAAGCTCTCTCACACTGAGAGGTTTCTACCTCTGGTTTAAATAGTACTTGGCTCTACTTCAAATTAGCATAAGCTGAAAACGCGCGCTTCTTCTGACGGGAAGTTGAAACTGAGAAGAGATAGAAAGATTTAAATTAAAATAAAACTTTGTTAGTTTAACTAAAACCTTACAACAGTTACATAACCTTAATAGAGTGAGATACAACCTCACTAAGATGAGAAAATTTCAAATAATTATATTGGATATTTTCAATTATTTAAAAATTTCGAATATTACGGAAGTACTTTTATACCTTGAAAAGTATAATACCTTTTACCGGATCATTAAAACATTGTAGTAGTTACCTGTTATTTAAAATAAGAGTTCATCACTCTAAACATTTACAAAGTAATCCAGAGTTGCGCTACATGCATTTACATCTTAAGTGACATTATATTCATGGTACTTTATTATGCTGCATTCATGTCACTCTATGGCTTTATATTAAAGTCGAAATAAGTTGTTACATGAATGTCGCAGTGCGACTTCACAAAAATTTCACAGTGCAATTTCACGACAACGTTGCAGCGCGACTACGCATCCATGTCGCAGTGTGACTTCACAACAATGTCATAATGTGACTTCACATCAACTTCGCAATGTGACGTCGCAAAAAGCGGACATTAATCCATTCCTACAACGTAAGTGCGACATTGAGGTCGACACAATGCGACACGTTTGCAATGCTGCAGCAACATGCCGTGCTGTTGGGGCTGTCATGCCATGTGTGAAACGCACGGTGGTTTCGCGTCTATTCAGTTTTCCTTTGCTTACATTTTTGGGGAAATGCTTTCTATTCGGACGAATAGTTCTACATGAATTTACTTTGTTTTCATTTAATAAATAAACGTTTCTTTGGGATTTCCGTCTACATATTACTCACCCTTTAAATCTGACAATAATTTCGTCTATCACGAGTTCGTCTGCCTTGCTGTAAATTTGTGTATAAGCTGTTTAAAAACAACTGATAAACAAATTTAAAAATTTTGATTTCAAAAACTTTTCGAAGTTTCCACAATCTGTCATAATTCATAATTTTATCAGGTTTTTCCTTATTGTTTTCAAAATGCAAACATTTTAAAATCATTAAAAATCTGTCTTTTGACATTACTTCACAAAAAACTGATATGTGAATTAAATTATCCGTGGATCAATAATCCCGAATGCTATCTTTTTCAATATGTCCCATGAGTAAGACTAATCCAAAAAATTTCAGAAGCTCGTCAGATGTAACTGGCGTCCAATCGCTTTCACGCTTTCTTTTTCCGCTTATTAAATTAAAAAAATGAATTAAATGAATTAAAAAAATAATTTTAAACAATTCATCTGAAAAGTATAATTTAAAAAATCAACAGCAAGATGAGTTTCCGAAAATTCAGTCTTTATACCAGGATTACCAGTAAAGGTCAATATGTCAGTTTTATCATGCTCATTTGGTTGTCTCCATTCAAATAAATTATTAGAGTTGTTTTTGAAGTCATCGGCAACTTTATTAAAGATTGATTAAAATATATTTATTCTGTATCTGAACAGTCCGAATCTGTATCAGCAAAAGTTTCCTCTTCTAAATCTCTTAACAACTTGTTAATTTCTCCTGACTGAAGCCTTTGAAACAAGGTGCCATTATAAGAACTGAATAAGAGCACAAGGAAAACAGTTAAATTGAAATCTCGAGAAAAAGCTCTAATGCTTGATATAGAGATAACATCTTGTTTATTTACTATCATATTGGCGCAAGACGAAGCCTATATGATCTTCGCCAAAACGTAACCAACCATTTAAGAAAAGGGAAACGATGCATAGCCAGGGGCTACTCTGAACAGCGAAACTGGACCACTCAGAGTCGGCCAATATTCTAAAAGAGGGACAGAAACGTTGGTACGACATTCGTACCATAGCCGGCTTAAAAGCAAGTAAATTTCGCGGTACAACAGTTGTACTGCCGGTTTTACAAAGTTAATAGAATTTTTCTCTCGTGGAAAAGTGTTTCGTGAAACATTGCGGAAGGAATACAAAAATATTTTCTTTATTGATCTCACTCAGTATAACGAAACTCGTTAATAATCATTGAAGATTCAAGAAGTGTTCAAAGACCATGTTCCGTTTGTAATCGAAACCCTACCGTTGCAATTTGAGACTCGAGAACTGTTTACAGATTCCACTTAAAACATCATCGTTGAGGTGTTTAAAAGATTTGTTTGCCACTTCAAACCGTTCAGGTTTCAGAAAGAGTCCGTTTATTATAATCACAAAAATCTTCCGCATTTGGAGAAGTGCTTACAGATTTCAGTTTTTACTTCCAACAGTCATGGGAATAAAAAAATCACAGACGTTTATCAGAATCACAAAAATCTCCTGTATTTGGAGAAGTGTTTACAGATTTCAGTTCCAACAACACCGTTGAGGTGTTCAAAAGATTTGTTTGCCATGCCACCGTTCAGGTTTGAGAAAGAATCCGTTTATCAGAATCACAAAAATCTCCCGCACTACGTCTTGTAGTCTGAAATTTTATCATTAGGTCCTTCTTTTTAATCATGAGAATAAAAAAATACATCACAGAATATACCAGTATCCGTTTATCAAAATCACAAAAATCTCCCGCATTTCCACGATTTCAGTTTCTACTTATAACAACACCGTTCAAAAATTTGTTTGCAGTTGAAGTTTGAGAAAGCTATGAGGAAATATTTACAAATTTATGGGTCGTTTCCACATTAAATCACCCACGTTCAAAGATTTAGGGGTTCACTTTAAATCATACCGTTCAAAGATTTATAGGTCCTCTTCAATCCATACCATTAAGATGTTAGAAAGGTGAGAGGTCAAGTTCAGTTTTCCATTTTAAACCATACCAATGAGGTGTTTGCAGACCATGTTCAGTTTACCCCTCAAACTATACCATTAACACTGTTGAGGTACTAAAAAAAATTGTTTGTCATGTCTGTTTCAGGTTTGAGAAACGGGATCACAAAATTCTCCCGACATCTGAAATTTCATCATAAGGATCTTCCCAATCCATTTTGGTTCGGAAAAGGAATCCCAAAGGTCTTAAAGGCATTCCAATTTCTGAAATGCTTCGGGGAAACGCCACGGTTACCATTCCTGATTGATTTGGGTCGGAAAATGAATGTCAAAATTTAGAAAATCTTTCCATTTTCTGAAGAAACGTTTCGGTGAGCACCATTAAGTTGTTCAAAAGATTTGTTTACCATGTCTCACTCCACCGTTTATCAAACTCTCCCGATATCTGAAATTTCACTATCTTCCCAATCCATTTTGGGTCGGAAAAGGAATCCTAACGATCGGAAAGACATTCAAATTTCCTAATCCACTTTGGGAAAGAAACGCCACGGTTTCCGAGAGTGGAGGACCGTTCAGGTATTCAAAAGACTTGCTTGCCATGTCTGTTTCCACCGTCCAGATTTGAGAAACGGGATAACAAAAATCTCACGACATCTGAAATTTTATGATCAGGGTCCTTTTGTTTAGCCATGAGACATCAGAATTAAAAACTTATATTTCTTTCCGAGTGATTTGGGTCGGAAAAAGAATTTTAAAGTTTGGAAAAGCATTCCATTTTATGAATAAACGTTTCGGGGAAACACCGTTAAGGTGTTGAGAAGATTTGTTTGTCATGTCTGTTTCAACCGTTTATCAGAATCTCCCGACATCTGAAATTTCATCATCTCCCCAATCCGTTTTGGGTCGGAAAAGGAATCCCAAATATTGAAAAGACATTCCAATTTCCTAATCCACTTTGGGCCACGGTTTCCGATTCATGAACTCATTTTATGGTTCGCGACGGCATACTACTGTACCCTCTTCCTAATGGTTTTGAAAGCCTATTGAGACTTTTCAAAAGCAAAGATTTGAAAAGGAAATGGACTTCCATTTATGTAGAAAAGCACTGGTGAGAGGCCATGCTCAGTTTCCATTCCAAACTGTACCGTTGAGTTATATACAAACCGTGTTCACTTGATACCGTATCATGTGAAAAGAAAATGGGCTCCATTTATGTAAAAAAAATATTCCAGACTGGAGGACCATGTTGTGTTACAAAATATATATAGTAGTCATTCATAAACATCTTATCCGCTCTTAGAAATCCAGGTTCCAAAAGAATCATAAAAATATATACAATATCTATAAAAATTCCAAAACGATGTCGAAGCTGTGAAGGGAAAATGATTCATAAATATCTCACCTGCTATGAAGAACACTTCATCCAGGACGTTACGTCTTCAACAGTACTCTGAAGCGAAACAGCAACCATTTATATAGATAAGCGATTCCTATTGAAAGTGAAAATGGTAAAGTGAAACAGACTGGGAAAATTTTTCTCAGAAAAAAATCTGAATGATATATTAAAACATAAAACTTTTTGCTAATTTTAATGATGTTTTGAGACATTATTAAAATTAAGAAACGATTTTTTTGTTTAACATGTTTGTAAACAAAACAAGAACCTTTTGTTTATTTTTATGATGTCGTTGTTTACAAACAAAACAAAAATCCTTTTATTAATTTTAATGATGCCTGAAGACCTCATTAAAATTAGCAATTTTTTTAATGTACCGTTCAGATTTTTCTCTGAGAAAAATGTTCCCAGTCTGTTTCACTTTACCAATTTCACTTTCAAAATGAATCACTTATCTTTATAAGCAGTTCGCGTTTCGCTTCAAATCAGCGAGCGCTGCTGAATATGCAACATCTCCTTCACCTGGATAAAAGCTTTCTCATAGCGGTTAAGATGTTGGTGATCCCTATAAAGGATACTCTTCGACATGGTTTTGGAATTGTGTTTGCTGTTCTATAATATTTTATTACGAGAAAGAAAGAAACATGGTTTGAATAAATGTTTCTTCATAGCGGATTCCTATAAAGAATACTCTTCGACATGGTTTGAGAATAGTGTTTGCTATTCTATATATTTTATGACGAGAAAGTAACAAGCATGGTCTGGATAAATGTTTCTTCATAGAGGGTAAGATATTCCTGAATGGTTCCAAGATGAAAAGAGCTTCTTCAGATATTGGAAATATTTTTAGAGGCAACATGAAAACGATGAAATGAAACGGAAGAAAAGAAATGGGTGAGACTAATCCATTTAGACGTATTAAAAAAAGATGATGACACTACTACTAATATATTCCGTGTTTCACTTTAGATCGCTGCAGGTTGAACATTTCGAAACAACCTGGTTAGCCGTTCTGAAAAATATATTTTCCTGCCATCATCGGAAAACGTAATCTCCGTAGTGACTTTTCTCCAAGCTTCTTCCTTTACAAGTTTTTTTTTACCCAATGTTAGGATGATATAAACTCTGAGTAAAAACTTTAAGGCCAGTAAAAATTTTTGAGAAAATGTAAAATGAAATAAAAGGGATTCAAATAATATTAATTATTAAAGTTTATTGATAAGAAATAAATGCTATAAACATAATTTGTAAATACATAATTATGAGAAACATGTGGTTATTTACAAAGTTAGTATTTCTGCTTGAGTAAAAACTTTAAGGCCACCACTTATTTTTTAAAAATAAATATAATATAATCGTGTAATTACCATTGCAACTACTAATTTCACCTACCTGCACCTACCCATATCATGTTCCTTTTGGGCAAATTATCAGGAGCCGGACACATCGTGCAATTGCTACGATATTCCGGCAATACTTGACTGGACTGGACTGGACTGCAACTACTAGCTTGTGATACCGCTGCAATTTTCATATTTGTCATATGTTTCTTCGAAGTATTGGTGATCTTTGTGAAGATGGCGAAGGGTAAGAAGTTAACTGATGGTAAAAGAGGAGAGATCGAAGCTTTGCCTTCAACAGGAATGAGTAGTCGTGCTATTGCGATAAAGATAGGAAGATCAAAGACTGTAGTCAACAATTTTTTAAAATTGAAAGACAATTATGGTAAAAAGAATACTGGGGAAAGACCTAAAGCTTTGTCCTCGCGTGATGAAAGAAGAGTTTGCCAACTTGTATCTACTGGAAAGTACTCAACCAGGAAACTGATTTCGACGACAGGTTTAAAAGTTTGTCAAAAAATGATTTATAACACAATTAGAAGGTCTGGAAGGTTCACTTACACAGCAAAATTGACTAAGCCTCAGTTACTGCAGAGACACAAAATAGAGCGTTTGAACTTTGGCCAGAAAGTCATGACCTGGGACAACCAATGGATAGAAATTATTTTTTCTGAAGAAAAAAAAATGGAATTTGGATGGACCAGATGGCTGGAATTTCTACTGGCATGATATAAGAAATGAAAAAGAAATATTCTCCAAGCGCCAATTAGGTGGAGGGTCTGTCATGACTTGGGGCTGTTTTGCTTACAATGGTGTGGGCTCAATTGCATTCGTTTCAGGTAGAATGAATTCACAAGGATACCAAAATGTCCTAACAAATCATCTTTTGCCAAATGCTGAATGTCTTGCTGGAGAAAATTGGAAATATCAGCAAGACAATGCATCGATCCATTCGAGTAACAGCACAAAAAATTGGTTCCAAGTCAACAATGTTGAAACTGTGAAATGGCCAGCTAGATCACCTGACCTCAACCCAATCGAGAACCTTTGGGGTGACTTAGCAAGAAGAGTTTATGCAAATGGGAGACATTTTACATCAACAACAGAGCTGAAATCTACTATCGAAGATGAATGGTATAAAACCGACCCCACCCTTTATCAAAAACTCGTTTCATCCATGAAAACAAGAATATTTGAAGTAATTCGAAGAAATGGCTCCTACACAACCTTCTAAGAATTTGTAATTTTTTTCTTGTATGTTATTTTCTATGTTGGCCTTAAAGTTTTTACTCAGGCTCAAATATTCATCTGTGTGTTCTGTAATATTTTCTAATAATAAAATATTTGCAAATTAATTTTTCTACTTTTTTTACTTCTATTTAAGCTCAATAATTATCAATCAAATGGTATTTTAATTTCTCAGTTTAAATGTTTTCATTTTCTCAAAAATTTTTACTGGCCTTAAAGTTTTTACTCAGGCGTAGAGTTTGATCATGGCAAGAGATTAGCAGAAAACCTTGCTGAACTTCAATTCAGAACGGTCATAAAGAAGCGAGAACACTTTATTGGAATTTAAAATACTACTAACAGCCAAAGATGTTTCTGTTAAACTCCCCATTATGGACTTATCTTAAAACATTTTGTGTCGCAACATATCCAAATATAGAAAAAGGAGATGCTGAGAGAAACCGAAATTGGTGACCATTTTGATTCCTCGTCTAATTAAAATTGACTTGAGCGACCCTTTTGTTTCGTCGTCGAACAAAAATTGATTTCAACTACCAATTTTCGTTTCCTCGTCTAGCCAAGATTGATTTGAACGACGACCCAGGCAGCATGCATTCGTAAATTGCACGAGAAAAATACGTGCAAATTACTAATGGTCCTTCGTATAAAAAACGTTCAAGCTGAACGTAAAAATATCATAAAAAGTGTCCAGTCCCAATTACTAGATATTTACGTATATTTTTACGTTATAATATACGTAAGTTTTACGTAAAATTTAGGTATATTTACGCCAGAAACTGCTGTTCATTCGTAACTTTTACGTATAATATACTTAAATATCAGGGATTTACGCATATTTCTACTAAAAATTTACGTATATTTATAGCATATACGTAAATCTCTCCAATTTTTTGCTTCACATAAGCGTATATATTTAGTAAAAATTTACGTAAATCTCCCCGATTTTTTACTGTATATAAACGTATATATTCCTCGTATTTTTACGGTACAAAAACGTATATATTTGCGATTTGTTACTGTATATATACGTATATATTTGATATAAATTAACGTAGATATTCCCCATATTTTACGGTACAAAAACGTATATATTTGATAGTAATTGACCTAAATCTCCCCTATGTTTTCTTTGCATATGCGAATGAATTTAGTTCGATAATTAATTTTAATTTAGCGTAAAAATATAGTTCGATGTCTTCTCCTCTTTACTGTGTATAAATGCACATTTTTGATAAAAAATTTGCATAAATCTTCAATACCCTTTTACTGCATTTTTCGTAAAATGCACTTATTTTAATCTCATATTTTTTATATAAATATATGCAAAATTTTTCTGCATGTTATAATTAAAAGTGAAAATGCCATTTTTATATCAAATTTTTACATGTCCGCATTTTAGGTATGTACAGCAAAATAGAATATATATGTAACTGGAAAATTTAAATGCAAAAAAAA
>KK115239.1:75177-85217 GCA_000611955.2 Stegodyphus mimosarum | reverse complement strand
CTTCAGATTTGGGATTATGCTAAAGATCTACTGGAGTACTGCAGTCTTTTGATAAAAAGAATGCTCAAAAGAATCGAGGCATTATTAAAAGCCAAATAATAAATTAAGTACTGAAATTTTTAATATTGCTTAAAATGTGTTTCATCAGGAAATAACATTAAATGTAGTTAGTGTACAAAAAATCCTTCTTCATCATAGAAATATATACTTTAGCAATAAATATTTCAGCAGTCCATAGTATTTTGCACGAAACTGTATTAGAATTCCAAATATGCAAACAGACTAGACCAAACATTCGGACTGACGCCAAAACCTTACTATAAAAAAATCCAAATAATTCTTTTAATCCTTTTCCCGTTGTCTAAATACGTTTACTCTTCAATAATTGAAAAAATTTTCTGAAATAAAATCCTTATTTTATTTCAGAAAAGATAATAAAGTTTAAACGTACAGTTTTCTTTATTTAAAACCGAATACCAGATATTTGGTTTAGACGAAAACAGTGAAGTTTCATACAATCCAGATATCATATAATTCAAATAATTGGAGTTCTAATGTAATAATAAAAACTGTAATAATAAAGAGCTTAAATAAGTATAATAATAAGCATGAAAATGCACTTACTTCAGATCAACTGAAATGCAGGTGAAATGTTCCACCGATGAAATCCGTTGTGAAAATGAGAAACTGATGTTCTGCAGTGTTGTATAAAAACGCTCTTGGTTCGGGGACCCCAGTGAAAGCGAAGTTGCCCGTAGAGAAACATTTCTCGTCTTGTAGCAATCTGTTGCAATCTTGCTTTTAAGCAAGAAGAAAGGAGATGAATATTTCTCTTATCGTAAACAAAGTGACGGCGGGCGAGCATTTGCCCCCACAATGTCTCTAAAAGCAAAGCTTCAGGTTCTTTGTTAAAAACTATTTTGAGAAAGGTCAGAGGGCGCGGGAACGTCCAGGATTTGCATGCAAGTTATAGAGTAAAACGTAGAATTCTCGAAAACGAGTTCTTGCCTTCTGAAAAGTAAAATTTTGCGGACAGGAAAAAAGTTGCTCTCACAGCGCTTCGAAAAGAAATTTAGGAAAATAAATTAAAAGATTATTTTCATGCGTATCCTGATGGGCATAAACGTTGATGAAACTAAACTATCCGATGTATATCTCTTTGGTCTACATTAAACTGTTGTACAAGAAGTTAAACAATTTCGAGCATTTTCTGTTATATTTTATTCCTCGACATGAAAGATTTGCTACTCTTGTCAGGACTTAATTTCTAAAATTAAGAGTGCAGGAGCTTTGTGGAAGACCTTCAGGAAACAGGAAGAACAAATTAAAAAAAATGATTAATATCCTTAATAATTAATTCATTATTAAAATGATTAAGTAGTTGAAATTAAATAAAATGCAAAGATTTAAATTAAAACTTAATAAGCGATTTTTAATATAATTTTACTACTAAAAATAAAACTTTCAAGACCAAATTTCTATTGAAATTCTTGTTCAAATACATAAAAGAAGTGGATTTAGGGCTCCGGTGCGCTCCAGCTAGAATTATGAATTATCCCCAAAACTAAGAAGTACCGGAGCCGAGCTCTGAGGGGGGGGCTCCGGCGCAATTTAAACTCTGAGTCTTGTTCCAATTTAATTGCCAAAATTTGCTTAATAAAACAAGGCGAATATTGTACAAAATTCAGTAAGTACACAAACTTAATATACAGCTTATTTCAGTTAAATGGGTAATGGAATTTTCATAAAAGAAATTAAATTGTGTAGTTTAATGTAAGTGCTGATATGAATAAAAATGACAAATTTGATATAAGAAAATAAATAAGTTTTGAAGATTATCAAGAAAATATATTTTTTTGCAAAAATGTACATAAAAATTTAGCTCACATGATAAAATTCATTGAAAAATTTTAACCTCATATATGAATGCTAGAATAATGCTTAAAATAATTTATATTTATATAAAATATCAAGATTGTTTTCAAATTCGTAGAGGCTTTTATCCAGAGGAAATTTAATTTTAAACATTAAGACGATTTAAAAATAGAAATAATTTTGATAGCACATTAAAATGCCTACCCTTTTTTCATAATCGGGGGAAAAGGAAAACAAAGTAAAATGCCAGAAATACACTAAATATTTTGAAATAAAACTTCATTTTCAATCTTTTTAAAATTCGTATAATATCCGTAAAAGTGACGAATGAAATATACCATAAAGACGGTAATTCGGATTCGTATATTATTCGTAAAAGTGACGAGTGAAATATACCATAAAGTCGGAAGTTTTTTTCAGTACATACGGATTCGTATAATTTTCGTAAAAATAACGTGTGGAAAATAACGATAAAATGTCAACAGTATCTTCATCCTTTTTTATTCGTATAAATTTCGTAAAAGTAACGTGCAAAAAATACCATACCCTTATTTCACCAAAATTATACGTATATTTTTGGAGACGTGCTGCCTGGGGAGTTTTTGTTTCCTCGTCTAACCAAAATTAGCTTGAGTTTTGTTTCCCCCACACTTGAAAAGTATATTTTCTGAATTGGTGCCGGTGTTCGAATACTTTTGTGACTGACTGTACATTCCAAATCAATCTTGAAATTTTACCGTTTCTGATAATCCATGGTAGTCAGAAATATGTTCCCAATCAACTTTATCTTGAGACTTTTCAGACAATTTTTTTTTCTCTCTAGAAATAAAATCCCAATTAAATTTACCTTGCAATTTTTCCATAAGTTTTTATTATAATTCTTGATTTCCAGAAATAGCATCCCAATGAACTTTACTTGGAATTTTTCTATAAATTTGGTATATCTTGAAAAAAATTTCAATCAAACTTATCTTGAATTTTTTCAACAAATTCCTCTCATAGATTATATTTTACTGAATTAAAGTATATGGTTTATTTAGAACTATTTTTAAGAAATTCGAAAGGATATCCGAAAGGTAGAGTTTCCTTAAAATTTTTATCAGAGTTTCTTCTGATTTCTAACTCTAAAATTTTAAATTTATCATCAAATTTTTCCATAAATTGATCTGATATATCTTTATCCAGAAATATTTTTCCAATCAACCTCATCTTGAAAAGTTCTTAAAAATTCTATTAACATCTGATGTCTAGAAATACTTTCCCAGTCAACCTTATATTGAAATTTTCAATAAATTCTTCTGCTAACATCTGACATTTAGAAATATATGCCCAATCAATCTTATTTGAAAATTTTCCATAAATTCATCTGATTCATCTTGATATCTAGAAATACATTCCCAATCAACTTTACCTTGAAATTTTTCAAGAAATTCTTTTGATATATATTGATATCTAGAAAGCATATTTCCAATAAACCTTATCTTCAAATTTTTCTAATAGCTCCTTAGACCTATCTGCCATTTATTCAGAATTATTTTTTAGAAAATTTAATATAATGACCTAATCTTCTTGCATGAGTTCCATTTCCTAATATAAAACTTTTTATCATAGTTTTGAGATAAAGGTACTTTAGTTACTTCAGTCGAATATAAATCATGTTTCTTACTTCGTAGATTCATGTTTCCGCACCGTTCATTTTCATTGAATAAACAATTTTTATAATCTTCAAACGTAACTTTATTTTCGACCACATATTTATTCCCTTTAAACTTTTTATAATTATTTCTTCTTCAGTGATATTAACATAATTTTTTTAGTCTGAATCCTGCATAAGTCAATAAACATTTCACCTCTGTTTTCATCTTTCATTTTATTTAATACTTTTTCGTTTTAAAGGTATATTATATCCATTTTCTTTAGGATAATTTTATGTATCAAAATAATCAAACATACCTTACATATCTCCGTAAAAATATTCTCTTTTAATATCATATAAAAATATAAGTATCCATATAAAGTAATGAAAGTTCTTTATATTTAGGTTTTATAACGTTATAACGAAAATCATACATTAAGTGTTTTGATGAATCTAAAATATACGTTCTTACATAAATCGAATTATTTAACCCTCCAACAGGCAAGTCGCATATATGTTTTCTAAAATATTGGTTCTCATACCGGCAACGCAGCATATACGCATTCAAATATTTTGGTCCCCATAACGGGAAAGCAGCATATATACGAAAACCTCAATTTCGGCACAAAACCGCAAAGCAGCATATATGCGGCCTCTCTCCGAGTGCCCTCCCCTCTCTACCCCTTCCCAGGGTACATCATAAACATCCCAAAGTCTTATTTCTATAGGAGACACTTTGCCGTTCGTTATAAAAGTACATATTCCACTCAGAGGCCCATAAATGCCGGGGTCCCATAGGGGTTCCTGGTTGGCCCGATATACTTTTTATTATATGCGAAAGACAATCCACATACACCTTACACCACTCTTGCAATGTATGCGGACGATACGGCGATCCTCGCAAAAAATGCATCTCTAAACCATGTAATCCAGGCATTACAAATTCGCATACATGCACTTGAAGCCTGGCTTCAAAAGTGAAAAATATTGATCAACGTGAACAAGCCTGCGGCTGTATTATTCATCAAGAAAAGAAAAATACAGCAGGATATCAAAATGTACAGCACTGTTATCCTGTGGGCTAAGTAGAATGCCTACTTGTTACGTTGGATAGGAATTTAACATAGAGGCCCCACACTACACAAATTATTAATAAGTTCCGAGGTGCTAAACATAAACTACTTCCCTTAATTTCTCGGAACTCTGTTTTATCTTTAGATAACAAGTTACTGCTCTATAAAGTGATATTGCGTTCCATAGTATGGAGCTTGCCAGCACAGTGCATATGAATAAACTTCAGGTTTTACAAAATGTCACTCTGAGACAAATCACTAAAAGTGGATGGTATGTTAAAAATGAGGATATATAAAGAATTCAAGATTTTACACATTAAAACTTTTATGGTTAAAATTGCCAAAAGATTTTTTAAGAACGTACACAAAGTTGAAAATAAGAGTATTCATGAACTTAACTACGATTATAATGATATTAATAATGCCAGAAGACCGGGAGCTCATTTAAGAGCATTAAATTAAAATTCTAATGAAGATGATTATCTAAATGTCTATTAACCCCAACTAGCCTCACAGCTGGGCACTTAGATTCATAAATTCTGATCTTATTTTATAAGAGTAAAATAAAATACATCTAATAACAGTGTTTAATATATGCACTAGTAGCCCCTCCCCCTTCTTCAGCCCTCCATTCATCAAAAAGTATGGCTCTGAAACCCTGCCCCCCTATATGCCTGCCAATAGCGTATTTTGTGCTGCACTTTCTCCCCTCCTTTAGTATAGCTACACAGCTCCAAAGCTGTATGTAAGTAAAGCGTCGACACTTCAATAGGAGAAATTGCGCTTCGTAACGACCGCAGCGCTCGTAGCGGTGGCGATGTGGAAACACAATCAGTAAAACTGCGCATGCTCCTTTTCTTTTCAGTCATTGGTTTTGATTTGGTTGTTTGTTTGATTCTACCGAAATCTTGTTAGCTTCTAACGTGCGTTGGCTGTATTATTTATAACTTATTAATTTTGTACTTTTTAATTACAAAAGACTCTTTTCAGAACCAATTTTTTTTAATTTTCTCTAATGGCGTATCGATACTACGGATTAAGGATTGCAAGAGTAAGATTTCGTCGAAATCTGATGGAATACATTTCTACACGTTTCCTTGAGACGATGCGTACTTAAGGAAATAATAAAGAAGAGTTTTAGGATATGTATTGTTGAAATTAAAGGTAAAAAAATCAGATAATTAAAAGAATTATTCCCCTATATTTTATAATAACACAGGTACAAGTTTTAAATAATGTTTTAAAAAATCTTTTTTTTTTTTATTCCCTTTCAGAAATATTCAGAGAAAGTTATGTGCTATTTAATGTATTTCACTATTAAAATAAAAAGAGCGCTGATGGACCGAATTGAGCATTAATTACAAATTGACTTAGATTTTTTTCATTTAAAAGATGCCTCAGAAGCTAAAAAAATCCTGTCATACTATTTGAGAAAGTATTTTAGGTAGAAGCTCTGTAAGTGGAGAAGAAATAATGCATAATTTTAATGTTAATAACAATAAACTTTGCTTAAAAATGTATTCTTTTCGTATACTTAGGACTCTGAAATACTGTACAAATAAAAAATATATACATTTATATATATAATTACGACGCAATTGCAAAATATTTACATCCAATCGTGTCAAAACTCATTGCGGCCTCGCCATCTTACTTCGAACCTCCATGACGTCACTGCAGGGGAGAGGAGGAGGGGAAGAGATTTAGTTTACATCGCCACCACTGCAGTGGATTGGCGCTGCAATTTGGCGTCATGTTACAGTGTGGGAGTGCCGATGCTTTACTTACATATAGCTTTGCACAGCTCCTTGATATCAGTTGACTGCACGCCTTCATTGGAAGATGACCTAGCTACGCCACTGCAGACTTTGACTGACTCTCCGAAAAATGTGAATTGAATTTTTTCACTACAGCAACAACCTGCAGTTATACGTTGCTATATGGGTCATCAAGATATGAAATTGCTATTAAGCCAATTATTGCTATCTATAAAATCTCACAACGACATTGCTTCTACTCCAGTCTCTCAGTTGTATGGACTCTAATAATGCTATGCGAATAAAAAGATATGCATAACCTTCAGCATGGATATACACAGGGTAGCGCCAAGCCCAGGAACGTGGAGTGACTTCGTCACCTAATACTCATGCCGTTTTCCTGGCATGTGTCGCCGTTGGGTTGTGGGGTGGAGCGTGTTATGCAGTTCGTCATTTGTCTTCAGTGGAGTGAGGAGTCTAGTTCTTCGGGTCTACAATGTAGAAAACACGTGGCTCGTGTCGCTATCTATTAACACCAGTGAGAAGTGCTGCATCGCATGAGGACTCGATCATGGGTCCATTTACTACGAGTCGAATTCTTTACCACTAGTCCAAAAGAGCTCCGTTGCCCTAGGTTCAAGAACTCCTTCAAATTTCGTAAGTTCAGTGTACTATAAGCTGCGGAGAAAAAAAGGCGGACAGTTCTATATATCCCGTTCTACTGGGCCGACTGAAATTCAACTTGCACTTTTTTATCTCTCGAGAGCACGACGTAGGATATGTATTAGATTTATATATAGCATTGTTCTAATATAGGATTTTGACACAAAATCGGACTTTTTCCTGAAATGACGCCATTTTTTAATCCATATTCCGATCCTATGACTCAAACATACCAAATTGTTAAGTTTGGTTAAAAATCGCACGAGTAGTTTTTAAAAAATTAACTCAGTGTTATACAGTGCTCTTTATATCTTTAGCTCCTCAATGTTAATTGAATTTCACATATATTTATTAATATCTCTTTTCTTAGTTGCCTTTTACTGTATATATATTCAAAAATATGCCAGCTGTACAGGAATTCTGCTGAATGCTGAAACTAGAGATGTGGAGAATTAAAAAGTACCATAAAAATTAATATGAGTTTAGAATTTTTAACATCCCTTTCTGCTATTTTTGAACGGTGAAACATCAGATTAAATCCTCCATTACTAATTTTTCAAATGAAATACACACTTTCAAGTTTTCAAACACATATTTTTATTAACTTAGAAATGCTATGCAATGAAATTTCAAATCATAGAAAAATTTATGAGCGTTTTTGTAAAAAGCGATATTTAGAAAATATTTCAGGGCAGTAAACACATTTATATGAATGATCAGAATGAACACGTTGATGATAAGTGAAATGGCACTTTTTATCAGTTGAGTATGAACAATGTCCGCACTGGAATTTTAAATTAAACTGCCTGCTCTTCATTAACTGAGCTGTAAAATAAAATATTGCAAGTATTACATAGTGCTCTTAAACATTTTAAAACAACATCAAAGATTTTATTTAATACTTAGAATATTACAAAAAATTACATATTTAAAATACATTCCTAATAAAAACTATTTTGAACCTAGAATATTATATTTAAGTAAAATTATATGTGATTAAGAAACTATAATTATGAGCATTTTATCTCATGTGGCTACAAATAGATAATAATTTAAGATATATATATATTTGTTAGCAATTTTAAAATTATATTTTTTCGAAAGATAAAAATTCAAGTATAATAAACAATGAAAAGCCTATTATTAAAACCATTATTTCTGACACATAAAATCTACCATTTTTTTTTTACGTAAGTCACAAAACATTGCAACCCCCCCCCCCCAAAAAACATTAAATTATAATATATACATGTTTATAAAATTCAAGCTCAATACACAAAGTCTTATATGGAATAGTCAAGTATTCATCACAAGTCTCATACACATTTGTCTCATTATACATACACTATTATCAGCTGTAGCGATGGCCAATGTTTATTTCAAACAATATGGACTCACTTACGTGATTAGCAGCCTTGGATATTTATCTCTATATTATAAAAACACAACCAGATATTATAATAATAAGAAACTATTTAAGACTATAGCAGAAAATTGTGCACTAAATTGCAAAATGAAAATGGGATTGTGCCATAATTAAATACTTTGCTTTTTTTACAAAGATAGATAGTGAATCATATGACGCATGGTTCCTGAAATAGAAAAAAATCATCTCAGTTAGTACTAGCACACAATTCTTTTTTAAAAAAAATATTTAGAGACAATTTCTGTGGAAAGAATAAAACATTTTCTGAAATACACAAAAACTAATAATTGTTATTCAAGCTGAGACATTAAAATTCTTTTTTAACATTAAAAAACATTATATTTTACAGCTGAAAAGTAACCAAGATTAATGAGTACTTTAAAACTGAAATTTGGATCAAAGAATCACAAACAAATCCCTATCGTTGTGAACATCATTATGACTAAGACATTCAATCAAAGGTTTCTGCATTAAAAAAATAAACTTACACATATAATAAATTAAAATTATTTTTTAAAAGGCAATATGCATTCACAGGAGAGTTCATGGAAATAAAACATAACAATTAAAAATTGTTCCCTGGGCAAGAGTCATGTGTCTAATGATTTTATGATGCACAGGGATAAATCAATGACTTTTTCTTAATACCTAATAGAATTATGAGAAAACTATGTTTCCTTGAAAAGTGTTTCAGCTGTTACACAAAAAATCAAATCTCAAAATTTTATTTAACAAAAGTTTTATATGGAGCAATGCAATATTTGTTCACAATAAGTTTAACATGTTTAAATAATTCTGAATTAATTTTAATAGGTTTAATTAACACTCTTCAATTTTTTACTCAAGGTGCACATTCATTAATGCATTTAATAATTTATCACTTGTAGTTAGTTAACAAAGAAGTACCAATTAATTTAATATTTTCTATTTAGTATTTATAAAAATGGATGCTTTATGTAAATTTGCTGACACGGTATAACACTTATTATGTAAGTGATTTAAGACGAGATACACATTTAATACTTTTCTTAAAATATCAAACCTTCTGCAAAGTAAAAAATATGCCTTTGATCAAATTTCCAACAGACAGAGGACATGTGTCGTTCAGGATCATTCATACAACTTCTGTTTTTATACTGCTTAACCTAAGTATATATGATTTCCAGTTCCTTTCCCTTAAAACAGTGGTTTTCAACCTGTTTGCTCCATGCACCCTTTTCACCACTCCTAGAAGATCAGCCCTCTTCTAAAAGTAATGAAAAATTTATTTAGCTTTAGGTTATTTTTTAATGTATTTTATTAACTGAATAGAATTATAGAAAATGCTAACAAATACCAAAACTTGAAAAAAAGTAGTTTTTTTATACTCATAAACTAAGGCTTCTGTACACATAAATAAAAGGCTGATCACATGCCTTGAAACTATGAAAACTTGTCCCAGATGGCAGTTTTCCCTGGCTAAAAACCATTGCCTTAATAAACTTCTGTTATCATTCAAGCAGTATGTTTCCAGCTAGAACCCAATAAGCTTTTAAAATATTTCATTTTAAAATAAATACATTTACATATGCTACAGCAGTTACTCATTAACCCATCCCCCCCCCCCCCTT
>KK115239.1:25209-74884 GCA_000611955.2 Stegodyphus mimosarum | reverse complement strand
GTTTTTTTTTTTTTTTTTTTTTTTTTTACCTTTTGAAAACATCTGGCCATCTGTTCACCCAGTCAGTGACTTTTCACCCTAATGATTCAACACTTATCAATTCAATTCAGCATGTTCCAGTTAGGTTGAAGACCCCTAACTGGACATGTATGTCACTTCAGTCCATTCACTGAGTATGTTGCCCATAGTGCATTACAAATATGCTTCAAAATACACACACACATATATACATATAATACTGTTCCTAAAAAGGAGTGAGGTAAAACTCAAAGTATAATACATCATCTAACCCCTATACAAAGCAAACGTCTTCGTTCAGTGAAAAAATGTACACTGCGCAAAAAAAAAGGGGGGGAAAGATTTATATCTCCCGTTCTACTGGCGGATTGACGAAATACAAATTGTGTTTTCCATGTCTCGAAAGCACGACTTAGATTATACATAGCATTGTTCTAATATAGGTATTTTGACACAAAATCAGACTTTTTCTGAAATGACATGCGAATTTTATTTTTTTTTTTTTTTTTTTGATTCTAAGACTCAAAATATGTCGAACTGCCAAGTTTTGTAAATACTGCATGAGTAGTTTTTAAAAAAGTAGCTCTCAAAATTTTAGCTCTTTAATGTTAATACAATTTGGTATGTATTTATTAATATCTCTTTTTTGATTACACTTACTTGATTCCTTCTTTCACAGTTCGAAATTTAGGTTAACTCCAAATAAAATTCACCATTTTTTATGATTTATTTTTAAAATTTGTATTTTTATAAAACTTTGGGAAAAAATTTTGAATTATAACCTATAAAATTTTAAATATCAACTTAAAAGTACATGTACTTCTAAGTATACCTGCAAAAAATTGGAGTTTTTTATTCAAAATTTTTGAAAATATACACGCATTTTTATAGCGTGTTTTTAACTTTGGCATATTTGTTGAAAGCGATAATAACATCTAATGTGATTTATTCAGTTGGCTAAAATTATTTTAAAGTAGGAATGATGTGACTTTTTTTTCCGCTCATGCACAATGTAAAAAGGTAGCAAGTACGTGACTTTTTTACCACTCCTGCACAATTGAAGGGATAGGAAAATAGGTTGACATGCATTAATAAGTTCGCCAAGTGAACTATTCTTGGTGCAAACTGAAAAAAATTCGCCAAGTTAAATTTTTGAATTTCTCCATAAATTTCGCACCAAATTTTACAGAATTTAATATTTAGGTATAATTTGAGTCATAGAATCAAAATACAGAAAAAATTGGTACGTTATTTCAGAAAAAGACCCATTTTGTGTAAAAATACCTATGCTATATATAAATCTAATATATATCCTAAGTCGCACTTTTAAGACATGAAAAACACAATTTGAATTTCGTCAATCAACCCAGTAGAACAGGAGATAAAGAACTGTCCTTCCCTTTTTTCTTTTTGCGCTGTGTACATTATATTTTCTTCCTGCATAGCTAACTAAAAAATTTTGATTCTTGAAAAAGAATGGCAAAATATAATGATTATGAGAAAGAGTTAAAAGATTGCATTGAATTAATTTGGATGAAAGTACAAATGAAAATACGGAACACTAAGATAGTCAAAATGAAAATGGTAGATGATATCAGAATTTCTGTTCATATTTTAAATATATTATATACTGACATTTTATACACTATATTAATCTTTTATTTTTCTTCTTATGTTATAAAATATACTAAGCAAAATTCGATATGACTAAAGAAAATAATCATTTTACTTTATAACAATTTTCAGTAATAAAAATAACATGGATGAGAATAACATAACATCCACACAACCATTTATGAGAAGTTTTTGAGTTAAAAGGTAAACAAACAGTAACAGAACAAAATTAATTATGCCTTATTGCATGCCCCCCCCCCAAAAACAGCAGTTTCCATCAAGCTGCTAAGAGAACTGGAAATAATTATTATCCCCAAAAATATGTCTGTAATAGACGGAAACTGTTACAGCACGATCCTTAACTACTTCACTGTTTCCCCGAGACAGATTCGTTGATTTGAAAAGTGCTGCGAATAGCTTTGAACAATTTTATTAATTCAAATAATATCAAAAGGTCAATGGCCATCTTAAATTATCCAAATAATTATGTAAAATATGTACTTGCATCAGTGCACAAGTCCACACAGTTCTTCACTAGGTTGCTATTTTTAGTGCTATGATTTTATAAGTATAAAATACACTACAGTGTGCAATAACAAGACACTGATATGTTAAGTCATAAATCGATAATCACTCACTCATTCATTCAGGGATACAATCATCACCCTTATCCATGATTGCCTGCCAACGTTCAAATAGGAGTTATGCCTCACCTGTAGAACTGTTGTGGTTTCAAGTTGAAGCAATAAGTTAGCAACTCTCTAAGCAAAGCTTAACCCTGAAACTCTTGTCCCTGAATGTTTTTATAGAGACTAGAAAAGATGATAATCAGAAGGGGTGATATATGTGTCAGAATGGTTCATTTTTCTGTACTTGATACTCCATACTGATTAGCCTTGAAAATGGTCAAAACGAGCTGTTACCAACATATCCAAATTGGTAATACTCGTCTTTGCAATAATGAAACTGTAAACTGAAGAGAAACAACTGAATAACAAAAAATGAAAGCTTGACAGTGCAATATTACCAGCCCAATTAAGAACAGCACGGACTTATGCACCAACTCAATACATATATAATGTATTAGGATTCAAAGTTACTGATGACACTTTTCAAATTAATGCTTCTATCTTGGGAGACACAGTGAAGTGATTAATTCAATGAACAATCTAACATGATTTATATTTTTAAAGTTGAAAAATAAAAAAAATTCATAGTTAAATATTTAAACTAAATTTTAACAGCAAAATTCCAGCTAAGTTAATTCTTGTATTTAAATACAGACTGAATGCATTATACCAAGAGAAAATTTCTTAAAATGAGATTCAGAATGATACTCATTCATTTTAAATAATACCACACGGCATCAACTCCTCAGTTGCCAATCAGATACATTTCAATTTTGTATTTCAAAATGAAGACATTTTAACTGATACATATTTTCCCAAATAAAAGAATAAAGTATAAAAAACAGTTTACAAGTCATAATAACATAATTCTTAAATAATATCACAAAGCATCAAATCTCTGACTATCAGTAACTTTTTTAATAAAATATTAAAAAAATTCATTTTTCAATATAAATGAAAATATTCTATTAATTTAATAATCACAATTAGTCAAAATAAATTACTCTAAATGCAGCTACAATTATTTCTCGAAATGAAGTTGTAGACTAAAATATAGATAACACTAATTTATGTCTAAAATATAATTACAATGATCTATTACAACTTTGCATACAATTTGTAGCAGCTGCTTTGATTTTTCAAATCTTTCAATTGTTACTTGCTTAAAGAAAACAGGAAAGCCTTTGGTAAGGCTAAACCTACTACAGGCAAGTTATGACTCACAATCCCATTTCTAGTTGACACATGATAAAGCACTCTAATTTCATATATTCAAATGCAACTGTTACTGACCTTTATGACAAGGACAGCACTTCCTCATCATAACAGTATTGCACCCTTAAAAAAGTTAAGGACTATTCTCTAAGACAGAAACCTTAACAAGGATTTCTGCAAATGAAAATATCCTCACGAAGCATCTAGTTTCAGCATACCTTACTGCTTAAGAGCATGTATTATACACATAAGGTGACATATCACAAGGCTGATGACTATGCATATACTGTTCCCCCAAATTTTGTCAGTAAGCATGTATTGTCTGCATATTCTTAATGCTTTATGCATGTAAAATTCTGGTTTCACAGGGCAGCAGTATTCAGAAGAGGCAAAAACTGCAGAAGGAAACAAAAAGCATAATGTCAGTTCTGCCCATACAGCCAAAAATAGCAGATAATGGTGAAAATAGCAACCAAGAATAAATTCAGGGATAAAAACTGTTTCTTTTAAAACAATAGATGTAGGTATTCTCAATTATTCATTATATTCTCAACCATTCAAACAATGGGTGTTCATTTGCATGCAGTGAAATTGCAGAGTAACATTTTTAATATATCACTTGTATTTTGATACATCTGATGGCTGGTTTATCATACTACACAGCTGAAAAGAAATATATTGCAATGACTAGTAATAAATGCCTACAAAATACGTCCATGTTGATATAAAACTTTTCATCAAATAGTTTTAATTAAAATTATTAATTTTGAATGGTTATCAATTGTTTGAGTACAATCTAATTATTTTATTTGATTAATTATTAGTTTTACTGATTAATAAGTATCATTATTGTTCTAAATTTGATAAATGCACAGGTAAACCTGCAAGCAACTAGTAAAATGTTAAGCTCAAAATAAAAATAAATTTCAGAAAATTTGAAAGGATGTGAATTAAAACTGCACTAACTTAATTTGACTTAATATACTAATTAGGAATGCAACAAATATTATATTGACCAGATACTGCATCTTCAGCTTAAATTTAAGCCAGATATTCATCAACCAACTGCTGAATACTAAATTTTTTTTTCTATATTTTTATTAGATTATGTTAATGTTGAAAACAGACTGAATGTTTATAAAAAGCAGTAGAAGTTAATGAATGTCCTAAAATAAACGTTGAGGGGAAAAAATATGAATTAATTGTATCTAGCTAATAATTATATATTAGTGCATTATCAAAAATGTTATTAATTTTAATCATATAACAGATTAATTCACTAGAACTACCTGGAAACTTTTATATTATTATAAATAATACAGCTGTATTGTCTACATTAGTGGTTTTATTTTACTACATTTCTGCCTTCTTACCACATATAAGAAAGGCATAAATCCCAAATTTGTTTATTACATTTTAAATGACAAATAGAATTGAAAAAAATTAAATCACAAATATTTATAAATTAAAAGTTTATCATATTTAATCAATTATCAATTTATCATATTTATATGACTACTGATATACAAATCATTATTTAATACAACAAATAAAAATAGGAAACATTTCTATAAACTTCATTGCATTTTATTATGCCTAAACTAAAACTTTTTCATTTCTTTTGTGTAAACTGATTTTAATCATATCTTAGCTCTCCTTTGTGTGAGTTTTTTGTTAGTTATTAAATATACTAATCAGCAGTCAAACAATTCTTTTCTTAGACTTGGGAAGAGCAGGTAGGGAAATTGAGAACCTCTGGTTTAGATCAATTTTATTTCACATGCTTTATTTTAATAGCATACAGATTTCTTAAAATAATATTGAACTGCATCAAGAACATTTTTATAACACACCAAATGTGTCTCTAACTTTATATGCTAATAAGCATAACAAAACTCCAAAATTTTCAGAGTATTAATATTTATACAAAATGGTTTACATTTACTTAGACTATTTTTTCAAAGAAATGTATACACTTTCTGAAACAATAATTTCAGAAATTCTTTAGTAGTAACAATCAACATTCAAAGTATTGTGAAATGGAACCATGAAAACATAAAAGAAAAACATTTCTCAATAATTGGACTGAATGAATATTTTCCAATTGTAATTATTTGATACCTAAAATTTAAAAATCTTAGTTTAGATAAGAATCAGATTTATGATAAAGTGGCTAAAAGTATTTTACACTGATTAATTTTAAAAAATAGAAATTCTTAATCAAAACTGAAATGTACACATATTGTAAATTATAACTAAATAAAGAGTTTTTCCACCCATTATTGGGTTGTTATTCCTGTATTTTTGCTTATTCTCCAGCTGATCAGAGGTAGTAGGGAAAATAATTTATTGGAATCATTGTGATCACAAACTGACAATTAAAGACCATAAAAATAAGTCCTGACTTTCTTAATGATCAAGGTGGCATTTCATAATGTAGCTTAAAGCATGGAATCTTAGACATTTTAAAATGTTCGAATCTTTGTGGCTACTGTAGACATCCTACATATGCCTGGTTTATTTCAGAACATTCGAGATTCCATGTGGTGCCCATATTATGAAACTTCAGGATACTTCATTATCAAGAAAGCCATGACTTATGTTAATCTTTAATCATCAGGTTAGACTTAGTCTTTAATCATCAGTTTGCGATCACAGTGTAGTCATATTCATGCCTGCAAAGGTAACTGTTGACGGATTTCCTACGACAAACTGTATCTCACCCTATCTCATTAGGATTGCATTCCCTGCATGGTTATGGGATTCCAATATATCTGGGTGAACACTAAATTATGATGACCAAAGATATAAAGTAGGAACAGAATTAGCTTTCAGAGCCTTTTAAAAGTTAAACCTAGACTAGTTAAACCTAAGTCTTGCACGTGATTTTCGGTTCTAAAATAAAAAGAATGTGTTCTTGAACTTTAGATATTGGTTTAGTTTATTATGGCAAAGCACACCAGGGCTATCTGCCTAAGGAAAAGGATGACTCTGTAAGGAAAACTGGTTCATATACATGTTATATATGGAGAAAAATATGAAAACAACCATGCAGCCTGCCCGTTCACCTGGATTCGAACCCAGGTTTGAACTACTAGTGTTCAGCAATTTTACTGTTTCGCAGCTCATGGGACCCAATTTTCAATATTGAAATTATCTGCCTTTTTTGCAGTGAACAATCACGATTTATGGAGTTCTGGATCACTTGATAAATGCTGATATGTGATGCAGACTTTTAGTTTTCTTTCAGTAAAACTGGCACAATTTGCAATTTATGACATGATACAATAAGAAACTGAGCTTGCATGCACAAATTCAATACAAATTATGGAGGCAACAAATGAAAACTAATGCTCAGCATTAACAACTGTCATTTATATGACATGTACACATAGCATAATTTTCTCCCTAACTTATGCATCAGTTGTGAGCTAAATCTGGGTCAGATATCTTACAGGATTAATGAAGAATTAACGCAATAAGGATATAAGTTTTGGCTTAGTAGTAGGTAAAATAATGTAACCACAAGTAAGAAAGGGCAAAAGTCAGTGACTCTGCAGAATGCCCATGATAAGAGGAACTTTTAAGATAACAGTAAATATGGGATGAAATAAACAAAAATATATTAGGGAATAACTATGAAATAAGGTTAAATGAATTGATTGTGGCAAACCACTCAAGTGCCATGTACCTCAGGTGAGTGATACTTATGTGGAAAGTATGAATTTAAGATATTTTCAGGGTAAGCATGATCATATTAAGTTGGGCAAAAGTTCACATAACAAAAGTTTTCGCCAAAAAACAAGGGGCACCCAATTCTACACTAGAGCCAAGATATGTTTTCAGTTAAAGCACTTAGGGCACGTTTGTGTTTTCTTCCTAAAAATGTCAATTCTGCTGAAAATGATTAAAGTTCGTAATTATTCTTCAAAATTCCATGTGATGATGTATAACATAAACGTGAAATGTAGTTAATACAGGAATAATTACAGTTTGACGATCGGTGTATAAATTATACGACAGAAAAGAAGTTATCAATCTACTCTAATCATTTCTCAATTTTCTTTTCTTTTAAAATAATTAAATACTAAATTTCATACAAGATTTGCGTAGAAACTGTAATATAGCTAAGCTGTCCTATATTTTCGGATTATTAGACGAGAAATGCTAAGAATTATAACGACCATACAAATATAACTTATAAATGTAAGGCATATATGATTTATAGAGAACTGGCAACAATATTTCTCTAATTTTTATGCATTTGACAATTATTATGAAAGAATTACACGTATTCTCAATTTCTTAATATTTTCTACTACCATGCTTATCTTCATTAAAAAAAAATATCCTTTCCTTTTTTAAAAAAAAAAAAAAAAAAAAAAAAAAAAAAAAACATATCTACAAGACGGTGAAAAACTTATTGCCAGATTTAAAAAGAGTGAAAGTATCTCAAAATGCATTCATAGGGAAGTTTTACATTGTGCGAATGAATTTAGTATTTTTATTCAAAAGAACTCTAAAATTTATTCAGTTTCTTTCAATCAATTTCGCAGAAAGTTTATTTTAAAAATGTAGCTGCAACTGTTTTCTTTTCTGTTTTTTTTTTTTGACAATTTTTTTTAAGTTAGAAAGAATGGCATCAACATTTGGTTTGTTTTGTAATAGAAATATTTGTCGCTATCGCAGAATCATACAGATTGTGGTGTATTGTAATCTGACAATCAAGAAATTAAGGCGTGGTTATATTATTTGGTGCCAAATATCATGTTAGAGATGCATCCATTATATTGTGATTTAAACTGCATTAGCGTGCATTGTTTGAGTTATTTCTTAAGGAGATATTTAGCATATATTGATTAGTAGTCGATAGCACTTATCTAAGAACATTTTACTGTAATTCTCTTTTGGATCAGCATGTAACAATTTAGAAATGATAAAAGCGAAACGTAGTGGCTCAGTTCGTTCCGTTTCTGAGGGTGATCTAGCAGATGTTGAGCAAGAGGAGAATTCTGTTTTGGAATTAAATGAGAAACTTTCCACAGATATCAATAAACAAGCTCTATTTACTTTACCTCGATGGATAAGTGGACGCAAGAAAAACAAAAATAGGATAAAGTATATTAAAGTAGATGTTCCATTTGTTCCAGAAAATGCACGTAGAAATGAAAGGATTTCAACTTTTTCTGAAAGTACAGCAGATTGCAAAAATACCGAGAAATCTGGCAATATTTTTCGTAAACTGTTCCGAAGTAATTCGTTTTTTTCTGTTTCTTCGAAAAAATCTGTTGCTAAATCCTCTTCCAAAGTTCCAGTTCCTCTTACAATATCGACATCAAACACTGATATTCGGAATAGCAATGGAATTGCATTTCATGGCTTCGATTCTCAAGCTTATTTTAAAGACCGTATTCCTGCAGTCTGTGGCATTAAAAATCACGGAAATACTTGCTTTATGAATGCAGTTATACAGTGTTTAAGTAATACAGATGGTTTCGCAGAGTATTTTGTTATGGATCATTATAAAATGGACTTCATGCGAAGGAATAAAACACATTCCAAAAAATATGGTACGCGTGGTGAAGTAACTGAACAGTTAAGTTTATTGATGAAGTCTTTATGGTCATGTCAGTATTATCCAAATATTTCCAGCAGACTGAAAAATCTAATATCCAAGTATGGAGCTCAGTATGAAGGAAATAACCAACATGATGCTCAGGAATTTTTGCTTTGGTTATTAGATAAAGTGCATGAAGATTTAAATACAGCTCCAAAGCAGAAATACAAAAAGCCAAAGGTAAATAATTTGGATTAGTGGTATATCTGTTATTAAGACTGTGCTTCATTTCATTGTGAATATTTGGTGCTTTTTCATTTTGCATGCCCTTGTGAAAGAGGAGCCGAAGCCATTTTGAAAGACCCAATGATAGCACCATATGGGTCAGGTGTGTGTGTGTAAATCAGAGTAATTAAACACACGTTATTACAATAGCACTGTTGAAATACATGGCAGGCGCATAATGGAAAAGTACCGTGCAGTTTATATTTGTATGAAAATATTTAGAAGATTTTATCTTGTATTTTTAGATATATAAAACATACATTTTTCTGAGAAATAAATGCTTGCATGAGCAGTGTTTTTCATATAATTTATCAACAAAATGTAGGAACAGCTTGAGTATAGGACCCCATTAGCGATTTTTTGTCTTGGCGACCGAAAAATGTCGCCAAACCATGGAAAGCAGTTAAAATTGAAAACACAAGTTAGAAAGTATGTTTTAACCAGAAAAAATTTTAGAATATATGTTTAAACAGCAAAATTGAAGGTACATGAGTAAGTGGAGGCATATAATTTTAAATAGTAATATTGAAAATACAAGTTTAGCCTAAGAAAAGCAGTTAAAATTGAAAATAGAAGTTAGAATGCACATTTTAACAAGAAAAATTTTAAACACAAATTTAGAATATATATCTAAACAGTAAAACTGCAAATAAATAAATAAGTGGAGGATGGTTTTAGCAGTCGTACTGAAAATGAAAATTTTAAGCTGTAAAATTGAAAATAGGAGTTCAGAATTCATGTTTAAATTAAAAACATGAAAATAGGAGTTAAGAACGCATGTTTAAATTAAAAAGAAAGAAACGTTTGAAAATATACAAGTACATGGAAGCATATTTTAAGCAGTAATATTGAAATTGCAAGTTTTAAGTTGTAAAACAAAACAGGAGTTCAGAATACATGTTTACGTTAAAAATACAGTAAAGAAATGCCGGAAATTTAGTAAAGTTTACAAAATCATGGTAAATTTACAAAGAAATATTATACTCTGCCCAGTTTATGGCCCTTAAAATTTCTAGAAATTTGTTGAATACATCAATATTTAAGATTTAGCAAAAATACAAAAAGGGTTGCCGATATGGGATATTCTAGACTTCACTGGGTTACCAGAAAAATACCATCTAAAAAGTGCGCCAAGCCAAAAAATCGCCAATGGGGTCCTATACTCAAGCTGTACCAAAATGTATTATTGTGAGTATTTTTGAAAATTAAAAAAAAAATAGCATTTTTTATTGCTAATGTTGCAGCTTTTAAAATCAGCACAGTGATTCCATGATTGCATTCATAGCTGTAAATTCTTGAATATTGTCAAAATTCTCTTTTGTGTTCATTGTATGTGGAAATCCGTTCACATTGGAATGTAAAAGCTCCTTTAAACTTACTTTGAATGAGTAGTTGCAAACTTTAAATGATCTAAGTTTTCAAATTATATGACAGCTTAAACTGAAGTAATCGGTCATTGAACTTTATGTCAGTAGTGAATTTGCTAACAATTAAGTGATTTTTTTTAACCTTCATATGGGTTATATATTTTATGATTTTTATGGAACTAATATTAATATATTACTGCTTCTGATAACATTTATTTGGGTAATTTTTTGTACTTTAAAATGCCAGTTTGCTTTGAAAATAGTTTATTAGTTAAAATTTATTCTATGATACACCTTGGAAAATCGTTTCTCTTTTGGTGCCAAGATCAGCAACAATTTCAAGATGGTGCCGATCCTTCCACCCGCTACACAAAACCAAAACAAAAGTCAAACACTTACACAAACTCAGTGTCCGTGTACACATCAACCTATTTTAACTTAAAAAACATCTCTGAATTGCACAAACTAGGCATTTTGCACTAATTTAACTTTGTCCATGCACACATTGATCTATTTTCACTTAATCAGGAAGCTAAAACAAAGTTAAAACTGTCATCCAAAAAATTCGCCATTGTCTTAACACACAGACACGATCAAATAACTAAAAATACACAAACAAAGAGTAATGAATAAACAGAAATACATATTTCCTAACATAAAAACATTAAACAACAAATCTTTTAACACAAATTGACACACAGACACCAATAAATAAATAAAATGTTCATATTTTAACATACCTTTTCTTCACGTGCTTACATTCATGCCTCCCATCAGCATATCATCCACATAAGCAATTCAATTAAATTTTTGGTCATTTTGGCTCATTACCTGTTAATGGTGGATAAATATGGGAAAAACTCAGATAAGCGGCACTTGGCGCAATTTTTTCCTCCATCATGAATCCAAAAAAATCGCCATATCCTCGGGAGGAATGTTTTGATGTCAAGAGAGAAATGGCATGAAAAGGCACTTTCCAAAAATTCCCTCTTCAGCCCAATATCCGGGGAAAAGCATTGCATTGAGAAGGTAAACCGTACACACATAACAAATTTTAAAGGATAGTTATTGTTGTAATTAAAATAAATCTACGTACTTTCTTTCATCTTACTATTTTAGATTATGATATATATAACTCCGGGATTATTAACTTTTATACTTCTCTTTTTTTTAATTCTTACTATTATACGTGTTTGAAAATTCTTTATATAAGTGGAGTAATGCTCATGAAAATGCAATGTATATCACATAGATGAAAGTTTAAAAAAAAACAATATGCATGTGTTTTCACAATAATATTACATCCGCGAAAGGTATTACAGGCTATTCAAACATCATCCAATCTGGCTTATATTGGACAATCCGGTTCCTTTTATGCACATAATTTTGCTTAATAAAGTTAAGATGGTTATTTTTATTCCTTGTTTTCTTGTTTAAGTGTGAAAATAGTTTTCATGTAGATTACATTTCATTTCAACAAAAGAAATGTAATCCTGAATTGCATTAACTGCAAGGAAACAGAATTTGTAACAAGCGCTTTTATGGCTTTTCACTACGTTTTGCAATTGTTTAAATTTTGAAAAAAAGACCAATCAATTAGAATAGGATAAGGTTAATTGAATTTGTCTGTATTTATTCCATGAAAAGTTAAATCCTAAAATATTATTTTTGTGCAATTTGAACGTTGTCTATAACAGTGGTTTCAAACATGAGTAACACATCAGAATAATCTATTGATATGAATCTTATTCAAAGATTTGAAGATAAAAATTTAATTGACTTTTATTCGTCAAATTATTTATTATGAATATGTTAAGTATTTATGTTTGTTAAGTCTATAATTAGAAAGTTTAAATTTTTAAAATTAATTATATTTAAATACACATGGGATAATGTGAGCATAAGTACAGGAAAGGAGCATATTTAGTAATTTTCTTGTATAAAGTTATCTTCTTCTAATTAAAGGTGTAATTAATTTATTTGGAAAATAATTAAACAGCAAATTCAAAACGTCTGCTGACAAAGTCGTGATCATCAGCACAAAGATTTATCTGCAAAGTCACGACACCCAACACAAAGTATCTACATCCTAAATTTTCCTTTTCCCTATCTTAGTTAACATTTGAGCTAGCAACCTAAACACTCTTCCCACTGTTTGGTGCCTACCGCCCAAGTTGGCGAATGTGATTTCAGGATCCTCGCCAAGTGCCGGTTATCTGAGTATCCCCTAAATATGTATAATAGTGTCCAAGGAAGCGGGGATACTGAGGTAACCGGCACTTGGCGAGGTTAATCACATTCGCAAACTTGGGCAATAGGCACCAAACAGTGGGAAGAGTGCTTATGTTGCTAGCTCATATTAACTAAGATAGGGAAAAGGAAAGAGATATTTTCTTTTTATATGTAAGCATTTAGCATTGGGTATCATGACGTAGCATATAAATCTTTGTTGTGCTGATGATCATATGACTTTATCAATAGACGTTTTGAATTTGCTGTTTAATTATTTTGTAAATAATTAATTACATCTGTAATTAGAATAAGATAATTTTATTTTTATACAAGAAAATGACAAAATATGCTCCTTTTTCATACTTTTGGCTCACATTAACCCATGTGTATTTACATATAATTAATTTAAAACTTTTAATTGTAGACTTGAATAAATTAATTACACTTCTAATCAGAATAAAAGGATTTTATTTATATAGAATAAAATCTGCTATTTTTTCACAAAAAAACTAATAAAAGTTAATTAATATGTATTTTCAAATCTTTGAATAAGATTTATATTTATAGATTTTTCTGACATGTTACTCATCTTCATGTTTAATAGTAATTAATGTAATGTAAATCGAACTTCAGATAAGAAAAGCATAGAAATCTTTGCACCACTGTACTTGCAACAAATGCATAACTGAAATAAATTCACCGACCGCATAAAATTACTTCGGGGGCCATCAGTTTGAAACCATTGTTATAGACAACATTCAAATTGCACAAAAATAATATTTTATGCCTTAACTTTTCATGGAATAAATAGAGATAAATTCAATTAACCTTATCCTATTCGATTTGATTGGTCTTTTTTGAAATTTAAAGAATTGCATAACGTCATGAAAAGCCATAGAAGCGCTTGTTATTAATCACGTTTCTCTGCAGTTAACGCAATTCAGGATTACATTTCTTTGTTTACCTACATGAAAATCATTTTCACACTTACACAAGCAAAAAAGGGTACTTACGTACTATGACGACTACCTTGGCGACATTTGGAGATAAAAATCTTCATTGGCATTTTTTAGTTTATGTTTATAAATTAAATAAAAGAACTTCATCAAAGCAAATTAATTTAAATTCTTTTAAAAATGCAAGCCCCAATTATAAAAGAACAAAAACTTAAAATACTAAAATCCCGAATATATATATATATATATATATGTATACATATAAAAAAATGATATACCAAATACGAATAGAAAAAATTAATCTTTTTTATTTTACTACTGTAAATGATAATTAACAATTATTAAACTTACTTCTGAATAAGCTTCAGTGAAAGTTACATAAATAAATTATATTTTTGATACATAATATGCGTACAAATTTTTAAAAAATTGAGAGGCATTTAGTGTTAACTTTAAATAACAGATGGCAGCACAATATAGTTAGTATAGTTTCGAACACCAAACTTTTGTTGACAATTTTTGACATTGCATTTCCAATAAAATCCTGAATTATAAAATTTCATATCATGGCCGTTTTTACAAATGCGTTCTTTAGGTAAAATTCCAGCCTCTCTGAAGAAGTCTATCGCTTCTTCCTCATTTGAAGGAAGTTGAAAATTGTTGATATCCATTCGGAAAAAATAATCGCAAAAAGTTTCACCTGTTTCACCTAAACGAATAATCGGCGTAAATGTAGCAAAAAAAGCTGTGGTAATAGCAAATGCGGGACTAGTGCGAGATAATACTCTTTATTTCAGCGCCCTCTATAACCTATATTAGGGTTAACCTTTTCTTATAGCCGCCCAACCGGTATAGTGGTTACCGTGCCGAAGGGCTCAGGTTCAAATCCCGCTTATAACCAATGTTAGGCTTAACCTGTATAACATACAAAGGTCGCCGGATTTGGCGAGATATCTAGGTAGTCGTCATAATACGTAAGTACCCAAAAAAGAATAAAAATAACACTCTTAAACTTATTTAAGCAAAATTATTGCATAAAAGAATCTGGAATGTCCAATATAAATGGGACTGGATGATTGAATAGCTTGGAATACATTTCGAGGATTTAATATTGTGGAAATACGCAAATATTTTATTTTTTAAAACTTCCATCTTTAACTGTGTGATATATATTACATTTTCGTGATCATTACTGCATTTATATAAAGAACATGTTTTCAAACACACATTATTATGGATAATTATTCAAATTAAAAAAGAGAATTATAAAAAGTAATAATGTTGGAGTTATATATATATCATAATACTAAAGTACTAAGATGGAAAAAAGTATGTAGATTTACTTAATCACAATAATAACTAATCGTTTACAATTTATCCAACATGTTTGGTGTACCTTCTCAACGCAAATGCTACATTTTGCCTTACGCGATTTTCGTCCAGCAGAGCTTTTTTTCCCGATATTGGCCTGAAGAGGGAATTTTTGGAGAGTGCTTTCTGATGCAAGTTTTCTTTTGGTGTCAAAAATTCCTCCCGAGGATATGGTGTTTTTTCATGATTCAAGATGGCGGAAAAAATTGCGCCAAGTGCTGCTTATCTGAATTTTCCCCAAGAAAGCCATAAATGCATTTTCTCCCCCCTCCTCCTTCTTGCTCCACACATATTCGGGCAAATAATAATGTTAACCGTCCTTCATTTTCCTCCTGGCTAAACTGCATTTAATTGCTTTCCATGTTCCTCGAACATTTATTTTCATTCCTACTAAATTTACTTAAATGCTTTAAAACCCAAAACCTCATTCATTGTCATTCGACTCAACTCAAACCATGAACTCTTTTGCACGTTCCTCTTAATAAAATGCTCAGACCCCTTCACCTTCGACCTACACCTCTATTCAAAACCATTAAGAGAACAGTAAGAGAAAAAAAACTCTTGTCCATACAAAAGAGTTACTATTACAAAAAATAGCCAAAATGTCAATTTATCTCAACATGTTTGGTAATATTTGCAGTTTTCCTCAAGCCTAGTTTTGCCAACATAATCAACATTAGGGTTACCGAAAAACCTACTTCACGCAGCGGGCTTCCAGATTTCGCGAACAATAAATACCACATTGTGATTTTTTCTGAAAGAAACCAAGGGATACCGGACAATAAGTATTAACCTAGTTTATTATTCGAAAATAGTGAGTGATACAATTATATAATTATGTAATAAGTTTCATAGAAAAGCTTTTGCTGCAATGGCAGTGTTATTATTCTCTTATTGATTAAGTATTAATTCTGTTTAGTTCAAACTATGTAAGCAGCTATACTATTAGTGTTTAATGCTGTTTTGCGTATTAAATGCAACATTTTTAATTTTTAGGGTAGCCTTGGACGTTCTGATGAAGATATTGCTGCAGAAACTCTTGCAAACCATTTAAGATGTAACAATAGTTTTGTACATGACTTATTTCAAGGCCAGTTCCGGTCATCAATTTGTTGTCTCGGCTGTGGCCAATTCAGCAACACATTTGATCCATATCTTTGCGTCTCATTACCAGTACCTCACAGTCAAAACATTCCCTTAGTTTTTAACATAGTTTTTCTTAATGAAAAAATGAATATGGTGAGTATATATGAAGTTTCACTTCTTTTTGTGTAGATCATGTATATTGCATATCTGTGTAACATAAAAAATTATGTACATCAAAATTATAATTTAAACTAGCAGTAACCCCTTAATCCCCTTTCTGTATTCTAAAAATCATAATGATAACTTTTCTGGACTGAGTCATTTCTAGATCAGTCCATCTTGCATGGGTTGCATAACGTTGATGATGTAGCTAACTCGGAACCTGAATTGAAAATTTTGAGAGTTGAAACCTTTCTAATCTAAGCCAAAACTGTCTCTTTGTGAGCCTCCATGGTGGATAATTGTGCACTTTTAGCTTCAGCTTTCTTGCAGTCAAGATGCTACTTCACTCTGTTTGCTTTGTTGTGCTACTAACTATACTATTATCTAAAATGTGATATTTTCTATAAAATTGTGAGGTGCGTATTGCACCCATAATCATGTGTGATGAAAGAGGTGTTTTTGATAATTAGCTCATATCCACCAATAAAAGTTATATTCAATTTGGCCGCATCTGCCTACAAGTCTCTCCTTCGAGTGTCACCTTTCTAACTACGCAATACATTTTCCTTAGGATATAATGCAGAGAATCATTAACAGTCTGTTGCAGCTTACTCCAAGTCATCTTATGACATATATATAATTATTAATTTTCTGTTTATGATTATCTTGTAGGAAAGGAAGTATAAAACTATTGTTAAATGAAATTAGAAAATATTAATATTTAAGAGGACTGTGATAAAACTATTAAAAACTTACAATAAACTTAAAATTTAAAATGTTTAATGACATGCATAAAAAATATATATTTGAATTTAAATATTACAATATATTATTATCTTGTTCATGTAAAGCTATTTAAAATTTTTAATTAAATTGTAAACAAATAAAATAATTAATTATTGCTGCAAACTAATTTGCAATATCAATCAAATTCAGAAGCATAAGTAAATTAAGTGCAAGCATCTAAATACATGAAAATATATATAATAATCCAAAAGTTTTATCTTAAAAACTGTAAAAAATTTTTTTAAACAAATTTAAATTAATTAGCATTAAGTGAATAATGGTTGAGCAGGCAGTAGACAGATATATATGTAATAAAAGCAAAATGTAGAAATACTAATGGAGGAACACTGAGCCATAGAAACTCACAAATACCAATAGCTTAGAATATAGATAGATCCATATTGAAAGGAAAAATTCAGATTGCATAGAATGCTAAAATATGGAATTTGTAATAACTAAGAAACTTGGCAGTCAACGCAGATTGAATTCCATTTTTATTTAAACTGACATTTGTGGCCACAGTTCACTTGGCACTCTTAATTGCGTCTGTTTCCAAAACATTTACATTTTTTATTCTGTTATGATAGGAAGACAACATAGTGAAATAGCATCTAAGCAGTGCAGAGGTTCAAGCTAAAAGTGCACATATATCCAGTATGGAGGCTTACTAAGAGGAGGCTTTAGTTTAGGTTAGAAAAGCTTCAGTTCTCGAAATTGTGAGTTTAGGTTCCGAATTAATCATACTGTCAGCGTTATGTAAACTATGCAAGATGGACTGATCTAGAAATGATGCAGTCCAGAAAAGTTATTGCAATTTTTAAAATACAGAATTACGGCATTACTGCTAGTTTAAATTATAATTTTGATTTACATTATTTTTTATCTTTCATATTCCCTTCCCTCAAAGAGGAAAAGGCTTGGCGACAGAAAAGACTTTAGCAAAAGCATTGTAACAATAGCAAAGAAATACGATGTGTATAGTTAGCACAGGAAAGCAAATGAAGGTTTTCAGGGACATAGCCTGGAGCCTTTGCAATGCCGTCATTTAATTCCCAAACTTTCTCATATTTAGATATATGAAAACATATAAAAAATATAATTTCAAATTCAGAATGTATAAAAACATGTAAAAACTCAATTTATGAATATGAAAACAAAATGATATGAGTGAAAAGTTCAAATTGAAAGTGTCTAGAGTTCTTGAAAATATAAAAAAGTTCATGCATTTGGTATGTTCTCCTTGAAGATGTATAAAATTCTTGAAAAGATGTCTTGATATTGTCAAAAATTTTCTCAGGTTGTAGAAACTCAAGTCTTTTATAAAAACTCAATATTGTTATCAATGTAAATTTTTTCCAAAACATAGTTATGAAATTGCATTACATTTAGTATGTACTTATTCATAATAAAACAAGAATAGAGTTGCGTACTGTAGAGCAATAGAATGAAATTTGCAGGCCCACTACATTGCAAATCAGCATAATAAACTGGTGAAAGCTGTAGGATGCTCAAATACAATTGTACCTAAAAGCTTCCTTCCTTAAAAAAAGTGACTAGCTTTTACTATTGCATGACAAATCAAAAGTTTCAATTTACTCTTATGGCCATAAAATTCTGTTACATTTATACCCTTGTTATTTAAATAAAAAAAAAAGCTAAAGACACAAAAGTCAAGGTAGACAAATAACTTGTATGCTCAAGTTATGATGAAGAAATTTAATTAGTATAACATTACCCTGCAATCTTAAAATACTGCTGATAATAAAGATTTAATGTGTATTGTGTGTGTGGTAGCACTTTGTGCTGAAACTAAGCCAGATGAATGTGACTGTTGAAAAGTACCCAGCCAGTTCTTTCACCACAGTGACTCTTCTAAATAAAAATTTTAATTTGTGAATTAGGTTTTTTTTTAAGAGAGATAGTGGGCATATGCTATCATTACTTATTTTATCCCTTTTGTAGTAAGGTGACTTGGGATGACCTGCAACAGATTGATGATGGTTTTCTGCATTGTATCCAGGGAAGACTTTAGTGCATAGTTAGAAAGACAACACTCGAAGAAAAAACCTGCAACTGAAATGTAAATAACTTTCATTGGTAGATACAACCTAATTATCAAAAAATATTTTTCATCTCATATGATCATGGGTGCAATATGCACCGCATAATTTTAAAGAGATAATCACATTTTAGATAGTGATGACATAGTAACACAACAAAGAAAACGGAGCAAAGTAGCATCTTGACTGCAAGAGAACTGAAGCTAAAAGTGAACAATTATCCAATGTGGAGGCTTACCAAAGGGGAGGTTTTCGTTAGATCCGAAAGGTTTCAGTTCTCGAAATTCTGAGTTTAGGTTCTAAATTAGTCACGTCATCTGTTACACAAGCCATGCAAGAGGGATTGATCTAGAAATGGCGCAGTCTAGAAAAGTGACTACAATTTTTAGAATACAGGGGAGGAATTATGGAGTTACAACTAGTTTAAATTATAATTTTGATTAACATTATTTTTTATCTTACGCATATATATGTTAATTGATCAGAAATTAGTTTGTTCCCCTTGAAAAGTCAATTAATTTTTGGTTAGTGATGATAATTACTTAGTTTGTTGGTTGCATTTTCACTTTTAATTATCCCTTTTTAATAATTCCATTTTAAGTATGATAATGAGTAAATTCATTTCAATAGAATTCTAACTACTTTTATAATTATAAAACATTTCTTTAAAAACAAAATATAAGCATGCCTAGTATTGTCACATATTGAGCTGCTGAGAAGACATAAAGTAAGAAATTTAGAACTACTTTTTCACAAAGACGAAAATTGAAATTTATAATTAATAAATTTCAAATAATCTTAAAAATGCAAAAAAGAATTTTTAAAATTGTTAAAACCAAAACTTCGCATTACCCCAATTCAAAACTTTTATGAAGTGTAAAGAAATTTAAATAACTTAAAAGAAGAGGAATTCAATCAAATTCAATGTCACTTCATCAGAGGAAAGGAACATTGAAACAAATTGAAATCTCTGTTCTACAAAAATCCTTGTTTTTCTGTATCCAGAAATAGCCGATAAACCATTTCAATGTACTTTAATTATAATAGTTGACCCAAAAATTCTGGTCCTTCCCCAAAGCAAGGAAAAAACAAAGTAAATTTTAATTAGAATCTTTTCCTTAAATTAAGAGAATTCTATTCCACTTAATTGAAAGCAAAAGTGAAATAATAAACCACTTCAATAGGAAAAATTAATCAAAATTTTACCTTTAAACATATAGCATATAATCCAATTTATTTAAAACGTAAGTAAACTTACAAAACTTAGTTGAAAAGATGTAATTAAAAGCTCACAATAAGAAATTAAAAACTTCGAGCACTTTCATTGCACTACAATCAAAACTAGAAAATTTTGTAACAGTAGTTATGTACAGATTTGCCATTTTGGCTTCATTGGCGAAATTAAAAAAACCTTGGTGAGAAAGTAATTGCTCAGAATACTAAAATTTGGAACAAAAGGTGCAATTTTGAAAACAAAAGAAAAACATTAAAATATTAAATGAAAAATTCTTTTAATTTTGACAAAGAATAAGATGACTTATGAATTGAAGTAAATTCTGACACTTTTAAAACAAAATGTGATAAAGAACATCAATTATTGTAAAACTTTAATTAAATTTTAAAATCAATTATTCTTTAAAAATAGTAGACTCAAAAAGGTGCCTAAAAAGTGGTCAAATAGTTATTAATAATTGTATTGTAGGAATGAGAGAAAAAATCCATAAAGTTTAATTTTAGATTTTTTAAAAAATTGTATTTAAAATTACAGAAAAAAAAAAAAAAGGACATAAAGGAACTTTTGTTAGAAAAGTAAAAAGCCTTCACATCATGGGCTTATCATGACGACTTTGAACATATATGTATGGCTAGTGTTTAGCAATAGAATAGTAATTAAGAGAGGAATAAAAAATCATATAAACTTTAAAATTTCCTTCTTTATCCTTCTCTTTTGAACTTTTCAGATAAAAAATTCATACTTTTAAGAGGTATTATAGGGTGTAGATTACACCAGATTGGCTTAAAAGACTATTAATGAATTTTGAAGGAATTTCATTAGTTCATTTCATTGTTATTCATTATTTTGATGAGAATTAGAACTTCTTCTTTTTGTGTTTCTGTTTCAGTGGAAACGTTTTTAATTCTGCTAATTTGTTAATAATAGTATTTGCAATAACTCTTTTAGATATGTTGGAGTTCCAATTTATTAGTAGAAAAGTTAAAATCTTTTCTTTTATCAAAAAGTTTAATTTCTTTAAGATTATGAATACTTAGATCAAGATAAACTATTTCAATTCGGTTTTTGTTGGTCTTATTTAGTTTTAGACAATCTGGGTATATGTTGCTGTTTTCTATGAGATTCAAATTGTTGAAAGTAATAATGTCATCAATATATCTATAACTGTGTTCAAATTTACTGAAGTCATTAGGAGAAAGGCTCTTTAGGAATTTGAATTCTTTGGAAAAAAGAAATAAGTTACAAATATGAGTTGAATATGAACTTCTCATTGAAATTCCTTGTGTTTGCAGGTAAAGAAAGTTGGAATGCTTAATATAGTTTTGTTGTATAGCAAAAAATGTAGAAATTCTTTTGTTTTTGGAAATCCAGAATATTAAGTATTTCAGGAAAAAATACAGTCATTTCTAAAAGACTTTTGTAAATTTCTTTGAGTGGCAGAGACATGTAGAGAGTTATAGCAATTAATCTTGTAAATGTAAGATTTTTAACTTCAGTAATTTTCAGTTTGTCATTAATAATACAGCAGAAGTATTTGTTTTCTTTAATTTATTCAAAAACTATATTATAAATAGTTTTAAGTAGATTGGTAAAAATATTGTCAAAATTCTTCTTGAAGTTTCTGATACTATTGGCTATAAATCTGAATTTAACAAGATTTTTATGAAATTTTCGTAAGCCATAAAGACTGGCAAATCTATTATTTGTAGTGAAGTGAGAAATTTTCCATTTTTTGAGAAAAGCAGAAATTTTGTTAATAACTGTTCTTTCTTTATTTTTGCTGATACCATAGGTAGAAAAATTTTTCAGTTCATTTTCAATTAAATATTTGTAGAATTTCTTTCATAATATACTGAAATTATTGTTTGCCTTATCAATTTTTGTAGTGTTAAATTGCTTTTTTAATGTTGAAATCTTCAGAAGTGAATTTTTCCAGTTTTTAATTCCTTTATATTCTTGAATTTTCTCAATTTTCTTTTTGAGTAATAATCTCATTCTTCCATTCTCTGAAGAGATGTGAATGTAAACTAAACTGAGAATTAACTTTCAAGATGAAATGATCTGTATCTGTAGAAAGACTTTCTATGCAGTGTAATTTACTAATGAATTTAATAGGGTTAAATGTTCTTCCTTTTTTCATGAGCAGTCTAATTTCTTGATCTTGAATAATGTCCAGATTTCCTGTTATAATATGCTTGTGCTCTTTGTCAACAAATGGCAGAAATTTTTCTTCATTACAAAATCATGGTGCTGCAAATCTTCTTCATTATGGTTAGAAATAGAACTACTTAGTTTTTTGTTGTACTTGAAGCAAACCGAAATTTTAGAATTTATTGCAGGAAGTTTTTGTTGTGCTTGTTTGTTGAAGATAATCATAATTTTTATGAAGAAAGTTAATGGTACAGAATTTTTTTTTATTTTATTTTTTTGGAAGAAGCACAGTTTAATTTGAATTTAATGAAATCAAGTACTAAATCTTTAATGAGATTATTTCCTTTGAATTTATCTTTGACAAAATTTTGAATGATAACAAGGTGTCTGCGAGGTAGGGAATGAAGGTAGTTAAGAATATTTTCTTGAAATGTTGCTTTTGAAATAAATCTTGAAATTTTGACTGGAGAATATTAGTACTAAGAGAAGTTTTAACTTTTTTGCCGTTTCCTTTGGTACCTTTATGCGTTTTTTTACTAAAAGTCCTGAATTGTTCGTAAACAGTAGCATAAAAGGTAGATTTACTATTAATATAAGAGTTTGATCCATAGGGATATTCTTAATTGCGAAACATATAGAGATTCCTCAAAAAGTCTGTTTTTAAGATTAGGTACTATATCTAAAATTTTGATAGTAATGGTATTAAAATCTTGAATTTTAAAATGTTCAAGATCTTTGGTAGTTGAATTAGTATTATTTTTACTGTTTGAAAATTTTTTAATGTGGGATCTATTGTTGTTTATTCAAACATTAAGATTATTCTTAGTCTGTCCTGTGTAAACTAGATTTCATGTATCACATGTAATACAGTAAATGCAGTTAAATGTTTTTCATAATGTCTGCTCTTTAGTAGCTGTAGGGTTGAGAAGAGTATCATTATGTCTACATATTAATCAGTTGAAACTCTGGCATTCTTTAATTTCAATATTCTTTTTATGAGCAAGAAATAAAAGTAATTAGAGTCCTAGCATAAAATACAGTATAGAGGAAAATGTTGACCTTTGTCTTTGTGGTGTCAGTTCTAATCCCTAAATTTGTAAAACTATTAAAATAGTACTAGCTACTAATAGCTGCTTATTGTATTTCATAATTACAAAATATAAACATGCCTAGTATTTTCATACATTAAGCTGCTGAAAAAATATCAGTAAAGGCATAAAGTAAGAAATTTAGAACTGCTTTTTCATAAGGATGAAAACTGAAATTCATAATTAATAAATCTCAAATAATCCTATAAATGCAACAAATAATTTTTCTTAAATTCTAGGGTCGCCCCCCCCTTCTTAAATGTAACGGTGGGCGCTTGCCTGCTTAACAATGCCCACTCCTAAGACTAGAAGTGGTGGCCATTTTATTGTGGAGGCACCTGATAGGCAGCCACCTCTGAAGGGATGGACAGTTATAAACATGCCTTTCCTGAGATTTGAGCCCAACCCTTTCATATCATAGTCGGCTCCCCTAACCACTCTACCGTCTGGGCGACATAAATCGTAGGATAAAAATGTCATATATGTTGATCAAAGTTTATCTTAAAAATCCTTTTTGCTTCTACTAATAGATTTTGTATTGTATTTCTAAAATCTGATAGAGTGGTACTAGTGATACCTCAGTTTATGTGTTCCATATCCTTGGACATATACCAAACAAATTTTTTTCGTGAGAACTAAAGGAAATATAATTAACCTGTTCTTTAAAAGATGGGGGGGGGAAGTCTTAAACACAAAGTGTGCAAAATATATACTGTACATAAATGATTTTCTGCTATCTGTATCAAAAGCAGTTTGTTGCTGTAATGTCTTTGATCTGTGTTTGGTAATTATTTTCACCCTCTTCGCAATGTTAGACAATTTAATAATATATTTGTTTTCCAAAACTGTAGACTTCATCATACTCAGCATACAATATGCAATATTCCAAGTTGTGGAAACACATGCCATCTTCCCACTTTTCAACAGTCTTTTTTTTTTTTTCACTTTCATGGTGATCCTAAAAATTTATTTCATTACTTGATTCTTCTCATTAATGCTTAAAACTCATTACTAATGAATTTACAAAAAATGGACTCCCCAAAGCACAAAATCACTTGAAAATACGAAGTTGTATCGCTAGTTTTTTACTGAATAGCAGCAGCAGCAGCTATATTGATGTTCATGAGCAATCATAGCATTGTTTCAAAAGAGATAAACATGTGTAGTCATGACTTACTGAACTCTAGATATGTATTCCAAACAAGTATTTTATTATTAAACAAAAAATTTCTCATCCAAACAGGATGTATATCAAGTTGGATATATTTCAAAATGAATATATATACCACTGTATATATTTCTGTTGTGTCTGTTTAAATTAAATTCAAATTGTAAGAAAATCCAGGCTACTTACATTATAAACTTGGTTTCTAGTCGGTCAGTTTTACTTTAAAAAATATAACTGATTAAAAGTATAGGGTTAAACGTTCAAAGGGACATTTTCTATTTTTAAGTAATTTTAAGCTAACCTCATGGAGTTATTCAGTAACTATTGTTATTAATCCCGTGTACTAAAAGATGAAAAAAAAAAAATTTTTTTTTAATTTTTTTCTTTTTTTTTTTAAATAATTGTTAAAAACAATATAGTTTTATTTACTTTGATAATCCATATTAATCAGCAACAAAATTATACACTTAAATTATATTGGCAAATTTTGCATGATATTGTTAGATGTAAATAATTCATAAATTTGGGTTTCCTATTGCAAAGAACTTGTTGGCAACTCTGCAGAGAACCCACGCGCAACAGTGCGTTCTTTTATTGCCATTTCGCCAATGGCAATGGTTTAATCAGTATATGGTTAAGTTTTCAAATAAAAAAATATGATATAAAGCGTAATTAAGTCCAAAATCCAGATGTCCAATATCTGGACATTCTGTTTTTTCCTTCGGAATTTTTTTTTTTTTCGAAGTGGGAGAAACAGATTCTGAGAGTAACATCTTGCTTTAGCATATACATAATGCTTCATGCATGCACAGTACATTTTTAATAATAAAGTATGTGGAGGGACTCTTAATTTAATTTTACACTAAATAAAACATCTCCTTGTTGAAGAAACATTGTTATTTATTAGCATAAATCTGTATGATCAATAATTTGGCTCTGTAGCTACCTTTTTTGCTTGTAATATAAATGAAACCGGAACACTATCAAATTTCAAGGCTGTTTTTACATCTACTGAGTAACTGAAAACACCAAAATAGGTACTGCCAGTCTGACAAATTATTTTTTATTATTTGTTGCCTTCATGACTGTATGACTATCAGTTGATGGCAGCTTGAGAAGTGATTGATACAGAGATGTCTAAAACGCTTTTTTTTTTTTTTTTAAGTAACTGAGCACCAGTAGCATGATAACCTTTTATGGTTACCCTAGATGATGATTACAAACATCAGTCATCTGTGCTGCAAAGTGTTAAGTGTTTGACAGAGAGAAATTCAACAGAAAATTTTTCAGGACTCTGATAAGCTATAAATGCACATAAGAGGAATAAATAAGGACAGAAATACACTTAAGTATCATAAATAACTAATATAATTCAGGTTTAGCTGGCTTATTGCACAACAGAAGCAGGTTAAAATTTATCTGAAGAACATATTAATCACCAGTCTCATGATACATCACCAATAGTGTGTAACAGATTCTAGCTAAACATTATGATGATAGCCACAAATCTGAAGGTTTTAGGATATCGCAAACAAGTGAAATTTTCCTATTGATGAAATTTGTTAAGAAATGTGGAGAAGTAGTAATAAATGAAGATGATATAATAGATGTTTTATTTTGCATTGGCAGTGTCCCAGTCGTCATTCAACAAAGGGACAGCAAATTCTGTTGTTTCCAGAAGCTATCAGTTCATTTGTCTTTTTCTTTTTTTCATATTTTTTTAATGGTAAGAGTCATGCCCCCCCCCCATGTAATTGTTTCAGAATATTTAAATGTTTGTCAGTTTTTTCTTGAAAATTCCCTTTACGCTTCTCTTTTCTGAATATTTTTTTCAAAAATCTTCCAGCTTTTTGCTCTTACAGAGTTTGTAGGGGCAATTTTTCTTTGAGATTTTAGACTTTGCACCTCGAAAGGTCTGAAGACAAGATTTATAGTTCCACAATTTCCAGAAAAATGTGATGAAATGAAAAGTGTCTTCATGGTTATTAATACATAATAGATGTGTTTTATGGGAAATTTGTGATGAATTACTTATCTGTTGGAGAATTTTTGAAAGAACAGTGAAAAGAAAATTATTTGAATTTTCTCCTTTTGATCCCAGAAATCTTTAATATGCTTATCTTCCCTTTATTTTCTTATCTCTGCACTATACACAAGCATCAAAGGAAGCAAAGAAATTTAAAACTGACAATTAATTAAAAGATTCATCATATAATCTCTCAGTGCACCATACATATACATCAGTGCCTGCCTTAAATTCTAAAACTGTTGTCCTAAATTTTGTTGTTCGATACTTCACTAATTTCTAAAAATTCTGCCGCACTGGCTATGGAACCCATCTTAACCTTGTATCATTTCATATTTATTTTCAGTACTCATATTATTAAAGAAATAATAGTAGCAGTTTCTTCTTTACATTCTAAGTTCAAGCATTTCTTTAGAATAATTAAATCTTTAATTACATCTGAAAATTGTAAAATAAAGAGGAAATTCATTGAAAAAGAAATTTGTTTTATAAAGAGTGAGAAAATTATTCTTCAAGTGTACATTGTTGAAATATTGTAGACTAATAGGAACATTGGTTTATTTATCGAAACAAACAAGCTTAGAAAAGATGCTGAAGAGAAAAAAATCGATGTAAATTAGCTACATATCTGGAACATTTTCAAATTAAAAATATGCATATAAACATTTTCTTGTTTATTGTTGGTACAAAACATAAATTTTTTGTAGCTTTTAATGTGTAGTTATACTAATATCATTTTAGAATCATTATCATAAATTATAAGTACTGTAAAATGTTCTTAAGCCTTTTTTCATGAATATTTAGAAAAAAGAAAAAAGGTAACCATATAAATCTATTATGACTAAGAGTATGTAACTACGTAATTTAATTACTTGCGACTAACTGCTCTCACCCTTATAAGTTATATCCACATGTTAAGCTGAATTGTCTCCCTTTCTTAATCCTTATTGTGTACGCAAGATATAACACAAAAATATAAAAATTTATTCCTTACAGCTATTAAGACTTAATAATGCAAAAATACCTATCATCTCTTGTACTTCAGTGACTTATTGCAACTTTATATTAAATACTGTATATTAACTGGGTTACAACTTCAGCAAATCTCTATGACGTTGTGACACTAACTGGGTCAAACAAAGTGCAACTGACTTTCAACACTTGCCAATGTCAGCATTTCACGTGTGCTGTCATCAGCAGCTTTCTGTGTGTAAGCAAGCAATTCCAGTGGCAATAGCTAAGCTTCTGTTATGAGTCATGCTGATTATTATTTTACTTCACAGTTTAACTTACATACTCATAGTCAAGACTTATGCCTCTTGACATAAAATTTGCATACTCTGGACTGAGCAAGTGTGTGATGAAATGAAGCATAAATGAAAGAATTAATATAAAGCTAACTGTTGGCGTTTTTTAAGTAAAAAGCCACTAATCTTTAAAATGTGTAGGACTATTATGAATGTAAAATATAAATGTTTCAAGAAATTCTATAATTTATTGCTTGAAAATATTTGTGAAGTTAATTTCTCAAATTTGTTCTGTAATTAAGTTAAATATTAGATTATGTATAATAATAATGTATCCTACTAGAGATTTATTTTATTCTTACAAATTTCAGAAGTGAAGATTGTGTGTAGATAATTGCTTTAGTTTATTGAATTCCTATTTTTTTCATAAGTCCTTCATTATTTTCATTGTTGGTCCTTAAAAGTACTTAATTTCCATGTGCAGAAGTGTGTGTTAACTCTGTTTCAGTAAGAGAATAAAATGGAAGTATGTGATTTTGACAGTTCTGGATCTACATAACATTGGTACTACCTATTGATCAAGTAGATTTTCCAAACTTTAAATATAAATATAGATGTCAATGCAAAATTTATTAAGCTTTGTTTTCAGTGTGAAAGACATTCATGTTCATTTTAACCCAAAAAATGCAGTTTTCATGATTGCTGTTGCTTGAAAACACGTAAACTACTAGATGTTACAAAATGCTTGATGAAAATTCATTTTATCCTAAGAGGCATACAATGAATTCTATTTGAAGAAGATAAGCATATGTTGTTGTAGCTAATCTTACATGTCTGAACTAATCAGAACAAGTCCATGAATTTTATTGTGGCAAGGAGTGCTCAATTGCTTCTGTCATTAGCATGGACCTTGAGTATCATATACACGATAGTATGACTTTGGCCAGCTCTGACCCAGTTTTGCAAAAGAACAACCCAGGGAATGTGCCCAAGGGTCTCCCACCACTCTTTGTTACATTTACAAAGACTGAGGTACAGCATAATGTTTGACACATTACAGAGTGAATATACTGATGATCAAATGACCAGCCTTGGCCAATGACTGGTTAATTTAAATTATTTTGAAGTCTTTCTTCGAAATATATGTTAATGCTGTTTTCAGAAAATAAAGTCATTGAATGGATTGAGCATGAAAAAGAATTAATTAGGGAGAAGCACTGTTTATAAATGCTGAGATCTGAGCTGTTATACCATTATTTGCATTGTACAGAGTTAATTGAATTAGACATAATTCAAAGTATGTTGAATTTGCAGGTAAAATGGAATGGAAAGTGAAGGTAAGGAAGATCATATAATGCAAGGCTGGTGAAATGTTATGTACTTTAATAAAGTTCATTAATAAGACTAAGGTATATAGTAGGGAAAAAATAATAAATATTCATATTCTAAGGAATTTTTTTTTTCTGTAAAAAATAAAATTTATGAAACAAATAGACATTAAAAAGTTTTATTTTGAAAGACTTCATTTGCTATCAGTAATGATCACTTCAGACTAAAAGCTGATTAAATATAATTATAAATTAATGAATAAAATAAAAATTTTGTTCATTAATTTATTAATTAATGCATAAAATTTATTACTAAATAATGAACTTTAGTAATAAATTTTATTCATTAAATAAGTTTTCAGAATTATTACATGCAATTTTTTTCATTCCATGCAGCAGCATTTCTCAAACTTGTTCATCGAAGACTACCACTGGTGTCCTGCTAGATTTGCAAAAAAGTGAAATTAGTAAGATTCTACATTATTTGCTGATGACATGAAAAGTACACCGACATATCTTTTAGATGTATTCTCAAAACTAAATAAAGTAAATTTCAGTCTACAAAGGAGTTTTAGACTGTTCTCAATGCTCACAAGGGATTAGAACAGTTTTTTTTTTTTAAATCTTTTTTTTTATCATTTCCAGCTTTAGAATCTTTTTTAATAGAAATTTTGTTTTGCTATTGGAAAAGAATTATGCAGTGATATATGTTCACATCTCTAAAATCTAAGGTCACAATTTGAAATTTATTTTCCAGAGTGGAATTTTCATGAGTTCTTGATCATTGCCATTGTGATTTGAAAATAAAATTATATATAATAATAAATATAAAATTGAGTAAAGAGAACAGTTAGTTGGACTTTCTAATAACGCTGAAATTTAAATTTCAAGTAGAAGGTGTAATTAATTTCTGGGCCTCATTACCAATAGAAACAGAATACAATGAATTGTACAGTGGTGCTTTAAAAATTATAATTGAGTTTTCTTTTGCATATTTGTCTAACTTATTTTTATGCATCTGTTTTCTTTACCATTTCAAATAAATGCAAATGAAAAAAAAAAAATGATGCATGTGACATTCTCAAATTTAAGCTTACCACCATATTCCAAACATACAGCAGTTGTGTAAGAATCAGCAGGGAATACATGTCATTAATGGGAGTATTAACATTTATTCTAGTTAATAAGATAAAGTTCTAATGGCCTTGAATCAAACCGAATATAGCTCTTCATCTACTAACTTAATTGATTAATTCCAGTATAAAATTAAACCAGTTTTAATTAATTTTATTTTAAAAATATAAGTATATTAATATATTCTAAAAAAATTCCTTTTGAAGGGGACTAGAGTAAGATTGTTCACAGAAATTTCTAGTTGATAAGGGTAGGTCCTAGCTGAAAAAAGTTTGTGAAATGCCTCCTTAATGCATTCATTCTCACAAAGAAATTGTTTTGAGATTTTATGCTGTTTTAATCTAATAATCTGGCATTGCTAAGGACCTGAATATGCCAAGTTATCAGATTTATGCTAAAATACTCTTTCATATCAAATATATTAATTACAAATTTCCTTTAAAGGGAGTTTTTGTGAATTTTTCTGTACTTAGGTGTTATCCTAGTCATCTTAACAAGTCACCAAACTCTGTCATCCATGTACATACTCCTTCCATCAAGCAACATTGCCATTTTCATGTGTGTTCTTTTTTGATGTATTCCTTGTTTCAGTCATTTTTATAAACAGATCATGATAACTTAATTTAAAATATGAGCTTGTGGAATTGCCCACAACAGAAGAAACTGCTGTAAAATTTCTGCATGAATAGAGAATTTTGCCGCAAAATTTCTAAAAGGAACAAGAAAAACATATGTTGGTAGATAACTGCTGTCGCCGAGTCTGCAATCCTCAGATTTTGTTTTAAATGAAAGCAGATGACTATGTAGAGGGGAGATGTGGGGAGGGGAAGAGTAACACAAGGGAATTGCAGAAAGATTTGCCGAAGAATATAAGTTTTATTTTTTAATGTGTAACATAATCATTAATTAATAATTAAAATCTGAATTCTACATTGATGAAGCATGTTTTATCAAGCTATGCCAAGGTGGTTGCATTAATATGTAAATACCAATTTTTCTTTCAAGAGACAAAATTTGTCGAGAGAAAAGCCTTTTTAGAAAAGTCTCTCATAAAAATTTTTCTTGTTAATGTAATACCAAATTTTCTTTTACGTATTCATGAAATCTGTATTAAAATTAATTATTTAATACTTATAATCCACATTTTCTTAATTGTAAAGCAATGCATTTGAATCCATTGGGGTTTCTGAACATGGGAAAACCATCCTGTCGACTCATTGTAATGAAAAGTACATTCTAATGTTGATGGCGTAGAACATAGATCCATATGATTGTGTAGAATGCTAAAATGTTGAATCTGTAATGACTAGGAAACTTGGCAGTCGAGTAAGATTAAATAATCATTTTTATTTCAATTGTCATTTGTGGCCACAATTCAGTTGCCACTCTAATCATGCCTATTTCCAGAATATTTACATTTTTGATACTATTGCACTAGGAAGAGAGCAGAGGGAAGTACCATTTTATTAGGAAGAGAGGCAGAAGTTAATTTTTGCAATTATCCAATATGGAAACTCGCCAAGAGAAGTTTTTTGATTTAGGTTAGAAAAGTTTCAGTTCTCAAAAATTTTAGCTCAAGTTCCAAATCAACTATGTCATCAAGCCATGTGACATAGATAAATCTAGAAATGGCACAGTCCAGAAAAGTTATTACCACTATTGTATATTGAGAGGGAATACCAAAATTAAATGCTAAATTGAGAGGCTGTTACTAAATTAAATCATAAGGTTGATTTACATAATTTTTATCTTACTCTTCTAACCTAAAACAAAATCTTCTCATGGTGAGCATCCATATTGGATAATTGTGTACTTTAGCATCAGCTCTCCTGTACTCAAGATATTACTTCGCTCTCTCTGCTTTGTCATGCTGCTAACTAGGTCATTATTTAAAATGTGATATGTAAAATTGAGGGGTGCATATTGCGTCCATAATCCTGTGTGATAAAAAATATACTTTCAATAATTAGCTTTTGTCCAGCAATAAAAATTTTATGTTCACTTCGGCCACGTCTGTCTACAACTCTGTCCTTTGAGTGTCATTTTTCTAACTATGCAGTAAAGTTATAATGCAGAGAACCATCGCTAATCTGTTGTAGTTTTCTACAAGTCATCTATTACATATATACAGGGTACCCAGTAAAGTCCAATACCACCTGTTTAACTGCCGAACGACTGCAGCTATGTTCATAAAATTGGTGTCTAGGTATAGTAAAGTGGCTATGCGCTACTTGATGAGATAGCTTACAGCTCCACCTGGTGAAAAATGGCAAAGTTAGCCTCCCTGTCTTGAAAATGATACGAGATAGGAAGAAAAAGTGAATTACAAAGTTGTAGAGCATCGTTGCTTTAGTATGAATAGACACTTTGTGGATATGAATGGTAAAAACAGAACGCTGAAAACGCACATTTGTTTCCAAAACTGTGACGTCACAAAACTTGAACGAAAGGAGAAAAGATTATCTTGCAGATGAAAAACATGCACGTATCGTGGCATAATGATGTTGCTTGTAATTCCTAGTTGAGAGTACTGTGGTTCAAACCTTGCAGGGTGCATCCTTGTACTGATTGTCTTTACAAATAAAGGACAACATAAAGATCATGCACAATTGTGTCGCAAAATGCATCAACTCAACGCAGCTTGAGCTTGGTGTGCGAATTTGTGCATTAAGCAAATAGTGTATGAAACATCACACCTGTTCACCTCACACAGCTATAAAAGAGATATCTCCTCGTGGTTGTATGTTAAAGTTCATGGTCATGGAGCGATTTTGAAAAAATGATTGTTGTGTCAGAGTTCTACTTATGGTTAATGTGAGCACAACTCACAATCGACAGCTCGGTTCCATCTGCAAGGTTTCTCTGCAGGCCCGCATCCTTCATACAGAACCATCCTACAGGTTGTGAAGCATTTAAGGGAGATAGGCTGTGCAACTAGCTGACTTCGATCCAGCAGACCAGCTAAGGTTGGATAGCCTCACACATACAAACAGCAGCATAAGAGCAATAGGTGAAAATTGTGGCCTCTCAAAAAGTTGCTTTTGGAAAATCCTAAATGAATTAGGTGCTCATCCATACCGACCAACACCTAATCAGACATTACTGGACGATGCCCTAGAGATGTTTTGCACGGTGCAACTTGGTCATGAAATAGATAGAGGTCCTGCCAACATTTTTGGCAGGCATAGTGTGGACGGATGAGGCATGCTTTTCGCGGAATGAAATGTACAATAGGCAGAACACCCATTACTGGGCACTGGAAAATCCATCATGTTCTGCTGATGTTTGACATCAAATATGGTTTTTGATTAGTGTTTGGTGTAGAATTTATAATAAAAGGCTAATCAGCTCAATATTTTACCATGGTACGTTAACAGCCGCACAATATTTAGAACTTCTGCAAGACATAATACCCGATTTTGTTGAGAATCTGCCATTACTTCAACTCCTGAATGCATGATTCCAACATGATGTTGCAAGTGAAGCAGTACTTGATGGAGGAATTCGGAGAACGAAAAATCGGGTACTGTGGTTTCGAAGAGTGACCTCTACATTCACTTGACCTGATTTTTATGGACTTTTTCCTGTGCAGATACCGCAAACAGCAGGTGTATGCGACTCCTCCACAAACACTGCAGGACCTTCAATGATGTATTACAGATGTATGTGCAAACATGTTACCCATTATGCTACAACGTGCAACATGAAGTTCTAACAAGGGTCCAGATGTACATTTCATCCGATGGAGAGAACTTTAAAACATCGAAAATAAAGGTAGCTTGTGAAAACTAGTTGCTTTTTTTCTTTCTAGGATCGTTTTTTGCCGTCATAGTTTCGGAAATCATGAAGAAACAAATTCCCATTTAAAACGTTCTGTTCTTAATATTTATGTCCATGAGTCTTAATGTCTTAATATTTATGTTTTCGTACTAAATTGACAATGCTCTGCATCTTTGTAATTCACGTTTTCTTCCTATCCCGTATCATTTTCGAGATAGGGATGCTAACTCCCCTATTTTCCACCAGGTGACACTGAAAGTTATCTCATCTAGTAGCGTATTGCCACTTTACTATACCTGGACACCACATTTATGACTATAGCCGCAGCCGTTCGACAGTTAAACGGATGGTACTGGACTTTAGTGGACACCTTGTATATATGTGTGTGTGCGTATAATGTATATTGTTTTTATACATAGTTGTTGATCTGGGAAAAAGTTCATGGCGTTTTTCCCACTGGATGCTGTCAATGGCAAATAACTCAGGAAACAGAGATTGTAGCGACGCCACTAAATGCTCATTGGAAAGATGATTCTTAGACCATTACTATGAATATATAAACTTCAAATGTGGTGCAGTAGATGCAAAATTGTGTGCGTTTGACAATGGAGAAAAATAAAGAAGAATTGGGCTATATTTTGAAATATTATTACAACAAAGGGAAGAATGCTGGACAGGCTTATGAAAAAATTTTTGATGTGTACGGTGAAGGTGTTATCAAAATCTTGTTCACGGCGGCTAATTTTGACATAAGAGATTCGTCATGTTCTGGTCATCCAATCACTGAAAAAGCTGATGAAATTCTTGCAAAAGTACAGCAAAATAAGCACATTAGTAGAATCAACATTGATTTGGAGCTGGGCATTGATCAGAAAACTGTTTTGAATCATTTACACAAAGCTGGTTTATAAAAAGGAGCTTTTAATCTGGATTGCACATGAGTTGATCTAATAAAACATGCTAGGCCAAATTAACATCTGCGATGGACTGCTGAAACACAATAAACTCAAGCCATTTCTCAAATGTGTCGTAACCTGGGATGAAAATGGATCACGTACGACAACCGCAAGCGTAAAAGATCAGAAATAAAGAATGGGAAGGTGTCACAAAGCCAGAATTGATGTTGAACAAGGTCCTGCTGTGTGTGTGGTGGAACTGGAAGGGAATCGTCCACCACGAGCAGTTGTTCAGACGATTGATTCTCAACTCTGCTATGAAAAACTGAAGAGATTTGTCAGACAACTCTTCCGGTAGGATGGCTTCCAACCTATGGCCTGAATTGAATAATAGGAAAGGTATTATCTTCCATCGTGGGAATGCCTGACCATACACTTCTTTGATGACTGGTCAACAATTGTGTGAACTTGGTTGGGAAGTTATGATGCACCCGTCTTACAGTCCAGACATAACACCATCAGACTATCACTCGTTCTGATCTCTGCAGGACTCTTTCAATGGAATTAGGCAGGTTTCAAGAGGCCTGTGAAAACCACTTGACACAGTTTTTCAACCAGAAGCCACAGAAGTTCTTCACTGATGGCATCATAGCTTTACCTGAAAGATGGAAAAACATTGTCAATAATAATGGAGCATATTTGGTTTAAATAAATTCTATTTCACGCTATTAAGAAAACCAGTTGAATTTTATTCCAAAAACGCCACAAACTTTTTCCCAGACCTGATATTTTGCATTTCTGATGTATAGCTTCTAAAATAAAATAAATAAAATATATGCTATTTTGAAGTCTGTGTACTGTATTTTATTGTAAAAGATATGTTGCATTAAAATCTAATGTTTTATTCTTTCATAGGAGTTTTAAACATGAAATAATTTTTTTTTTTAATTTCCAAGTCTTTAAATTCATAAAATGAAGAAATGTTATAATGTATATTATAGATGAAAGTAGGTATATTGATGGATTCTCAAGCAACTGTTCAAGACCTTCGTGAGAAAATGAATCATAATTTTGGAATATCAAAGCAAGATGTAAGTAAAAGTGATATAAATTTATTTTCCATATTAGTTATGATCCATATAGAAAAGCAGTAAATGGCAGATTATGTCCAATTTTAAATAAGTGCTCAGTGAAATATTGTAATTATTATTTTATGTTACTAGGGTTCAATTTATCACGTAAATCTCATATTTTGCATAAAATTCATGGCCTGAAAAATGAATATTGCGTATTAATCTTGTTAAAATAGTTAAACTTTTTATTATTATTATTATTATACCATAATTTGTCATGTTAATAACATTTAATAAAAATTTTATCAACCTTTTCTTTGCTAGAGGACTTTTCAATATAAATTCTTATTTTATTTTCTAATTTTTGAGGATATGGCCCTTCTGTATTCTTATTTATTAAATGAATTACAGAAAAGAGAAGAAACTAACAAAGTTTTGTGATAGTTTCGAAAACTATTTGGTAGCTTTATTATTCATGTGTTATTTATTTAACCAATCAAGCTAAATATTCAGGACCAATATAAATTAAATTTAAGATGTATAAAAGTTCAAAAATATGTGTAGTGTATCTCCTAAATTTATCTGCGAGCAATAGTTACTAAGTAATAACTAATAAAATTATTACTATTATAAAATAATAAGGTACTTTTCTATTGCTGGGACAGGATTCAGAAATGCATGTGTGTAGCATATATGTATGTATGTGTGTGCATGCACGCACACATGTGCACACATATATATGCATATGTATCCATAAAAAATTTAGATTAAAAATTTTTTAATCTGTAATAGGGCGAAAATTTTTTAAATGTAAATTTAATGTAAATTTAAAAAGCAATGAGACATAATTCTTTGGGTTAAAAAAAAGGCCTTTAAAATGATAGTTTTTTTTTTAAATATTTAATTTGTAACTGTACAGAGCAGTAATAATCTGTTCTGTAGTGGTGTCATGTTCCTTCTCAATGAATTCATAAAATAATGTTCTGTATTTATTCATACATTAAGAAATAACTGCACAAATTCTTAAAATTATTTTTCATATTTTGAAGTGCTAGAAATCAATGTTTTTGGCTGAAAATGTTCAATATATAGTGAAGCATCAAGGAATAATAATACAATCATATATATCGCTTTTTATGATGAGTGAAAATTTAAGAATTTTAATTAAGTTGTACTTCATAAATTATGTAATTTGAGCTTTTCCCTCCCCCCAAAAGCTAAAACATATAGCTCTGTACAAGGAAAAACAACAGCATGTGCAATATCAAACTTGTGCCATTCTCTAATGTTTTTCTAAGTGAAAATAAATTATTACTGTGTAAATGAGGAAACAACAGTGTGTGTAGTGCTTAATTTCTACAGTCCTGATGCTTTTTGAAGTTGAAACATGTACACTGTGGGAAAAAAAAGGGGGGGATAGTTTTATATCTTCTGTTCTACTGGGCCAGTTGACGAAATTCAAATTGCATTTTCCATGTCTCAAAAGCGCGACTTAGGATATATATTAGATTTATATATAGCTTTGTTCTAATATAGGCATTTTGACACAAAATTGGACGTTTTCTGAAATAACATACCAATTTTTTTTTCCATATTTCGATTCTGCGACTCAAATTATGCCTAAATATTAAATTTTGTAAAATTTGGTGCGAAATTTATGGAGAACTTTAAAAACTTATATTGGCACATGTTTTTCAGTTTGCATCAAGAATAATTCACTTGGCTGCCATAAATTAAGAAGTTAACCTATTTTCCTTTCCTTTTTTTCATTGTAGGCGAGCGGGAAAAAGTCACCGTCCGTACTTTCAAATAATTTTAACAAAGTGTGTAAGCCACATTTGGTGTTATTATCGCTTATAACAAATATGCCAAATTTCAAAACGTCCCAATATGTAAATTCACGTATATCTTAGGAAGTTTTAAATAAAAAATTCTAATTTTTTGCAGGTATGCTTAGAAATACAGCAACTTTAGGATGATGGTAAAAGTTTTATAATTCAAATTTTTTTCGAAAAATTTATAAAAATTATTTAAAAATACAAATTTTAAAAATAAATCATAAAAAATGGATAAATTTTATTTGGAATGAATCTAAATTTCGAACTGTATAGGGAGGAATCAAATAAGTTTCATAAAGAAAGACATATTAATAAATACATACCAAATGAAATTAACATTGAGGAGCTAAAATTTAATTAAAAGCCAAATTTTTTAAAAACTGCTCATGCGATTTATACAAAATTTGGTAGTTAGGCATATTTTGAGTCGTAGAATCGAAATATGGAAAAAATGTGGCATATCATTTGCGAAAAAGTCCGATTTTGTGTCAAAATACCTATATTAGAACAATGCTATATATAAATATAATACATATCTTAAGTTGTGCTTTCGAGACATGAAAAACGAAATTTGAATTTCGTCAATGGCCCCAGTAGAATGGGAGATGTAGAACTATTCCCCCCTTTTTTTTTGCACAGTATATGTGGGAAGAAATTTAAAAAGGTAAATGTTTTATTATGGATGCTTCTTGCATTTTTAATTTTGTCAGTTCGCTGCTTTATATGTAATGCTTAGTGTGCCACCATTTTTTAAAATGGCTATTGTCAAATTAGTCTCTAACAATTGGTAACTTTTCATGAGGGTTGAGCGGCCAATCAGAAAGTACCCTAGTTATTCTCAGTAATGCAGTTCACATCTATTATTGTTTTGATTTCTGTTATCAAAATGTTTTAGCCTTTAGAAATATAAAGTAATAATTTAATGATTTATTTACTTAATTAAACAAGAGAATGATAATTTAAATTGTAAAAGAACCATCTTCTGCATCTAAAATTCTCTGTTCATATGTATATTTCCTAGCAAAATGTTTTTAATTAAGTATAATAGAAAGATAGAAGTAGATTATATTTGATTTGCTGTAAGGTGTAGAATTTTTGAAGTTTTATTATCATAAATCCTGAAACTTCAGTAGCCATACAGAATGTTTCTCTCCTCCCCCAACTGCTTGAAATATTTGTGTTCTTGTCATGAATCAGTATAGAAATGCAGTTACACATTTTTTCGTTAAAATTAAATTTGATCTGTAACTGAGTTTTATGGTCTTTGAAGGAAAAAATCGAACTTTCATGTGAAAAATTGATATCATTATTAATTTTAAAAGAAATTTGTGATCTGGGTGAGTGAATAAATTAAAAACAGAATTCAGAAAATTTAAATGAAGATTTTTATATTTAATCAACATCATACAAGAAACTAAACAAAAATACTTACTTTCAACGTAGCATAAATACATCGAAACTTGGCAAATAGTAAAAATCTTCGTTTCAGCTTTAATTTTTAATGAGAATAAAAGTGAATGTATTTGAAAGCAAAATATTTTCCTATTCTCACTTTGGAATATCAGTTTTGACTGCCAACCAAAATAGACTATTGCCTCCTGTAAAGCAAGTCTATGCCTCTTTTAAATTGAAAGTAATGCCAAAATATGGTTTGATTTTATCATATCCTGCAATTCTTATTGTAAAGAAGTCCATTTTATTTGAACTGTAGACAGTTCCATCAGATGACTTGCAGGACAACATGCAAGAAACTGTGGGTACTGTTCTGTTATCAGAACGGATTCAAAAATATATGTATGTGTGCATGTATGTACGTAGATATATATGTACGTACAAATGTATGTGTGCATATGTACAGTACAAGCTCCAATATCCAGAATGATCTAAATTCTGAACCTTAAAGTCGCCGACAACCTCTTTTTCTTTTTTTTGTGTGTGTCACTTTAGCACTAAATAAAATATCTAGTTATTGAAAAAACAATCATTTTAGCATAAATTTGTGTAATCAATAATTTGACTCCATAGCTGCATATCTGCTTGGCATACATCTCAAACTGAAACATTCTACATAGAAACATCATTGATTTTACACCAACTAATATTGTATATCTCTGATGCCAACCTGGCGAATCATCATTGGCTTTCATCACTGTATGTTTAACAGCACATAACAACTTATGTAACGACTCATGCATTAATGCCTAAACAATTTTTTTCATATTGGTAATTGAGTAACAAAGAGTGTAGTAAACTTTTCTGTTGACATTACACTTGGCAGTGATTTCAGATTTCAGTTAAATGGGCTAAGAAATGTTGTCGAGGTAAAATTTCTTTCCATATGCTAAAAATAGATTTTGTTAATGATAGTCATTGGTCAAAAGGTTACATTTAGTGCTGTTTGAATTAAGAATAACTGATTTGTTATTCACATAAATCCAGAAATGGTGGCAGAGCTCATATGGTCGCACTGGGCAGCAGAATTTAGGGAAGACAATTTTTTTTTTTTAATTCAGAGGAGCACCGAGTAACCAAATTAAGGGATGATAAAATTTTTAGAATTTAGAGAAAACACTCGGAACCAAAATTAAAGGGCGGTAAAAATTAATAACTTAGGAAGGCACTTGGTAGCAGAATTTAGGACCCGCAGAGATTGCATCAGGCAGCAAAATATCCAGAACCTGTTTTTAGTAAGCTCAAGTATATGTGGGAATTTATTTATTCCGAACTCAGATGAGCCTTAAACATGTGTAAGAATTAGAGTAAGTGTAATAAATAATTAAATTAATACAAATCGGGTTTAATTGTCTAAGTGCACGATAGAAGAAAATTTAACGGAATATTTTGTTTTTCGGCGGTCATCAATCTCATGGTATGTAGCCAATAATGTGTAATGGAAGTGGTTAAGCTTGCCTAAAATTATACTTCACTGATTCTAAAGAATTACAGCGAATGTAGCAGATTGCATTGAGTTGATCAGTGGAACTTTGTAACTGAACAAGAAATTAGATCTATCTATAGAATTAAAGAGAAAATATTGGAAGAAATGTTTAAAGTAAACAAATAAATATAAGCTTTTTTTTTTTTTTTTTTTTTTTTTTTTTTTTTTTTTTTTTTTTGTAAATTTTGGTAGCCTTTAAATCAGCGGTTCTTAACCTTTTGACTAACGTGTACCATCTAAACTTAAACTGAAAAACTTTAGTACCACCACTACATTTCACAATGATTATTTTTCAATTTCTCAATACAAATATTAAAAAATATATATTTTGCCATTTGCACAACCTGTTGGCTATTTATTAAATATGTGCAGATAAAAATAGATTAAAAATTGGTTACCATTTTAATTATCAAAATTTAAGTTATAATACTTCTAAAATTTAGTGTGAAATTTAGACCTGTGTAAGAGAAACCAATTTCTTTGTCTGGTCATATTTCACTTAGTTGTAACTGTAAATTTAGGATCCACTTTAAATTTTGTTCTGTATTTATTTTTTAGATGTAACATGGAAGAAAATCCTTGTTCATACAAATAGGTTGTGCAAAAAGGCAAAAAAAAAATTAATAGCTTTTTTTAAAAACTTTTTTTTTGAGTTTTGTCATAAGTTAACAAGTGTGTTATTTTTGAAATATTCAGTTGGAGTTTGATCACAAGAAATTTCTCTCAATTGTTCTTTTTCTTCACAGGATAATTTTAGGTACATTTGAATAAATGGATTTCTTATCCAATTTTACTTTTCATAATCTTCTGGAAAATGCACGTTGAAATTATTTATCAATGGAAAACAATGATTTTTAATGACGAATGCTAATTCTTCTTTTATTTTCAAAATATTTTTGGTTAAAAAACTTTCTAAAAGCGGTAAAAAGCTTAAAATATTATTATCCAATTCTTTGATTATTAGCTCGAGTTTTTTATTGCATTTATGTTATCTCTAATGGTAAACAAATTAACACTTTGTGCTTATACTCCTAAATTTAATTCATTTAACTTTCTAAAAATATTAGCTAAATATGCTAAACTCATCAACCATAATTCACTAAATAAACTTTTTTGCAACTCAAATTTTGAATCACAGAGGAAAATTTTAATTTCTCATCGACTTTCAAAAAGACGATTTAAAACTTTGCTTCTGGATAACCACCTTGATTTAAAACTTTGCCTCTGGATAACCACCTTGATTTAAAACTTTGCCTCTGGATAACCACCTTACTTCAGAGTGTAACAAAAGTATTTCATCTTCACTGCTCATCTCTTTGCATAAAATCGTAAATATCATTTAATAAAATTTACAATTTTCACAGCTTGATTCAAAACAGTTTTTAGGTTTTCGGCGACTGTTTTGGCTACTAAAGCTTCACGATGAATGGAGCAGTGAGTGAATTTTGTTTCAGGTGCGAATTTCTTTATTTGAGAAATAACAACAGAATGTTTTTCTGTTAAAGCCCGAGCTCCATCACTGCCTGCAGCAATGCACTTATTCCAAGGAATTTCATTTACAATTTCTGTATCGTGAAGAGATTCACAAAATAAATACTCTTTGGCAAATCGTTTATCTTCTTCGAACATATGTAAACTAATAATTGAGCAAATTTTGTTATATAAAATATATATAAGTACATTATTTCACTAGAACACTAGAACTAAGTTTCATTGAATTGCAGTGTGAAATATTTACTCACTCTGCTTTATTTTTTGAATAAGTATCTCTGTTATTGCATTGATAATGGAATATTACCAAGTTCGTTAGCTACTTTTTCATTGAATAATGTTAAAACTATATCTTTAGCTGCTGATAATATAAGGTTTTCTCCAATAGTGTGAGCCTGCCCAGTCTCAGCAATTCTTAGGATTACCAGGTAACTAAAAGCTTAGCAGGTAACTAACTTACCAGGTACTTCCTCCAGGTACCCTTACCAGGTACAAGCTTTTTCATTTGAAGTAACAAAACTTTTCATTACTTGTTTACTACTTTTGAACTCCAATAATTTCCTCTTAAAATATTCTTCAGATTTATCCTTTACATTGCTTAGATTTAAAATGTCTTTTAAGAAATTGTGATTCCATACTTTGATTGGATAATAATCAAACAACACATTGAGGTTGAGAGTCCATTTCATCTCCTTTCCAAGTAAGCCGAAATGATAAATAACTTTCATTATATTCTCTATAAACAATTTTTCTTTTCTTTTCTTTCCAATATTCTTAATGCTAGTAGTTTGTCCTGGATCCATCACCTTTGAATCATCGCTTTTCCGCTTAGTCAAGCCTAGCCGTTTTTCGATTTTGAAGATCTGGGTTTGCTTTATTATTTGGTACTTCCATAAAAACCCGTCGACCATTTTTGCCTGTTAAAGAAAAGGTGCCAAACTAAGCGATTTTTCACCAAAAATAGAAAAGTCTTCTTCAAACATGCTGGGTTTGGTGTAACCTTTGATTACACGTTTTAGTTATTATTGAGTAAAGACTTCCTTTTTTCCCCTCTAACACGCATTTTAGAAAAATGAATGATTAAAATTTGGGACCTGCCTATTACAGAAGAGCATGCTGTTGAATATTTCCAAAGTTATGGAATCTTAAAAAAATGTGTTAATGGTCATGATATTGCGCTTTATTTAAAAACTGAGAAGCAATGGCTTTAAGGCTCAAGTTAAGGCTTGTATGAAGCGAGAGTCAATTTGAAAGGGAACTTTTTTCAAGGGTTTGGCGCGAGTGGCGCCATTGTTGATGGGATTTTCCGTAAGTATCATTATTTTTCACAAATATTTAAATGTGCAATATATTACAAGTTCTTCAAAAATGAACGAGAATATTCTCAAATCGCATAGAAAAGTAAGGAATACAAAGGAACAAGAAGACAAAATACCTGTTGCAAGTCCATGTAAGAAAATGATTCTAATTGAAAATAGAGTAATGTGGTGGCAACATAATAGGCATGCTAATAAATCGATCAACTCTAAGAATTAATGAGATACTATTACACTTTTATAGTAACTTATTTTTATTTCCTATTAAATAAAACTTCCATTTCTGTTACTCCTTTTAAAAACAACATTTATCACACTTTTTTTATGTTTGTGGCTAAAAGAATATTTGTAGAAATGAAAATGGATCATTTTGCTAAGGTCTATGAATATCTATTGACCTTGAACAAAGCTCAGATCACATAAATTTATGAATGTTAGAGAAAAGACTTACACAGGATGTTGGGATATTGAATTTTTTAATTTAATTGTTAAACATACTTTATGCACCATCTATTTTTCTCTTGTGTACCACCAGTGGAGAATCACTGCTTTAGATCATAAATCATGATTTCATATCTTTAATTTCATAATGTTTACATGCCATACTTGTAGATTTAAACTGATGATCTAATATCTGGAAAAATCCCAAATCTGAGATCGCTAAAGTCCCAATGAGTCTGGATCTCAGACTTTGTACCGTACATACATTTTTTTAATCTCATCCCGATAACAGAAGAGTACCAAACTCTGTGGTCTTACTATAATTTAACCACAGCGAAGCTTCTCGGGAATGACCACTAGTTGTTCTAGTGAAAACTGGTAGTTATTACCAGTGTTTTAGTTAAAAATCAATGAGAAAAACAGACCCATTGAAAATGAGTTGCAGGTGAGGATCGAAATTCATTAGGTACAAGAGTGTAATGTATAATATGCATCTTCTCTTTTCATTGCATAGTTTTTTCTTTAACTGAATATTGGGATTTTGATGCATTGGTTTGTATATAAAATGATAGATTAATTCATCAAAAAATGTAAACGATTAAAACACAAAATAATTCTGGTTTAAAAAGTGCAAAGAAATTAAAACTACAAATTTTTATGAACAGATTTTATTTTACACTTTTCTACACTTTTTATGGTGTGGAAATCACTTACAAGCTTTAAAAAAAAAAATGCTGAACCCTTCTCTTGCTTAAACTTCCTTTTCCAGTATCATTTTACTTTCAGTTTTGATTTGCTGTTGTTTAAGTGGCGTGATATGTATATTTCATTAAGTATCCCATATATTTTAGAGTTTGTAGAAAAGATGATTAAAGTACTAGGTATGCTTCATCTTCAAAATCTGAATGACTGCCTCAAAGGTGCATCTGAATTCAAAGTGAAAAGAATTTTAATTCAAGGTTCTGTTATAGTTTTATAAAATTTCCAATAATTAAAAAATAAATAAATAAAAATTGCTGTCTCTTTAAGGGCATCTTGAAGTTGATTTTTCTCCCAGTTGTTGCTAAAATCAGTCGTCATAGCATTTTATTTATTTCTTGACAATCTAAGCAATCATGAACTAAGAGCAATTTTATTGTAATAATAAATCTGATTTTCAGTTTCCAAATTTGAGATTCTGCAACTTGAAAAATACTTTGAGGATATCTGTTTTTCCCATGTAATTTTAATCCACTTAGCTGCCTCTTGCATATTGATCTATTTAGCTAGTTCAGCAGTATTAGTTCAACTCTTCATATGTAATTATGGATTGTGTTAATTGTATTCAGATTTGAAACACTGTGTAACTCCATGGTGTAACAGCTGCAAATTAGCTGTAATGTTTCAAGGAAGGAGCAATAACTTTACACTTTTTAGTTTCTTAGTTTCAGTATGCATATTGTTCTATTCAAAACAAGCAAAACATTTTCCATCTGATTACTCATTGTTTCATTGAAATCAACTAGCTTTCAAAAATGAATAATGTCATCCATGCTCTTTCATCCCATTTTTGTGTTGTTTTAAACTGCTGGATAGCTTTTCCCTGGAAACATATTGGTTTCTTTGTCTTCTGAATCATCATGGATCATGGCTGGCTCTTGGTATTTTGAAGTCTGCTGTAGTTCTTAAGATCCTAAATATTGCCTCTCTAAATTCTAAAAAACTTCGCCATCCTTAAATTTAGACAATTATGTTACTAATGATTCCTAACTTCACAGATCAAAACCACTCTATGAGAAGAAAGGAGTAAAAGAGACATTCTTGCACTTTTCCATATTCTCTTCTCCCTCCCATGTAGATTAACACCTGGCACCAAACTGAAAAAGAGGGTTGGGCATTTGGCAGCACCTGCTTTCAGTGGCCATTGTGGTGATCATTGATAGAGGTTGCATTGGCTGCTTCTAGAAGTTTTATTGTTATTAGTAGTAGTATTATTACTTCCTTGTATGATATAAATGAAATATTGTAATCAAAAAAAATTTCATTTATCATATCTCAACAGAATTTCCGTTTTGACCGTTCAAATCCATTTGAATGATGTTTTTGTATGACAGCTGTATGTTCAGATAGAATAAAAGACTGCATTACCCAGAATGAATTGTAAACTAGTAGTTTTGAAGTGGATTCAAAAGGAACTTTTTCTTGCTGTCTGTACATACATATGTATGTATATATGTATATCTGCGTCTTATATAACTCAAAAATAATTAGCCATAGAAGTAGAAGGTTAAAATTTTATATATGGGACTGCTGTAACATCTAGTTGTGCACCTTCCTTTTTTATTGCAATCAGTAAAACCAAACGGGTGTATGCCCACCTACCCTCTCACCCAGCAAGTCCTTATCTGGCCTTTATTTTCACAGTTGTTGATCATAGTCATACTTCCAATTACAGAAGTGCTTTAAATGGCAAAATATTCATGTTAATAATGTCAAATTTATTAAAAAAATTAATTTTTGACAAGTAACGAAATCTATCTTTTAATGTGGTCCTCTGGTTCCTATACTGGTTCTATATCTTTTAATGTTCTCCCTGGTTCCTGTAGTGAAAAAGTTTTATATTCATTATGAAAAAAAAAAATTTAGAAGAAGTTTGGCTCCTGTACGACAAAAATTTCCTGGGATATTTCATTTAAAAATTTGCTGTTTTTGATGTCATTTCAAATTGCTTTAGAGATTGGTGAACTCCTAAGTTAGAATACTTTTGAGGCAATAAGTTTAAATGAAGTGCAATAAAAAATGTAAGTAATTAAATAGGCCGGCCACACAAGGATATTTTATTTTACATTTTAATGTATTTTATATGGTGTCCACATCAGATTTTTATTTAATCCCATGGGGCTTATGAGTAAAAGTTCTGTGCCCTTGTGAAAAGATCATCAACAGAGGTTTCAATGTAAATTAAATTACTTTTGTGTATTTTATTAATAAAAAGTAAATATCCAAGCCATGTACACTTTTATATACAGATGTGCCAAAAGAGGATGATCCTTTCACATAAATTTGTTATCATACACATGCTTTACTTACTTTATATAGAATTTCTATATAAAATATTAGCAGTCTGTCAGTATGTTATTTTTAGAATAGCTTTGCTAGTATATTTAAATTATCAAAATCAGTTTTTAGTTTTATGTTTCATCACATAGAAATTTGGATTTTTTAAAATAATGCATGGTTTTTCAAAAGTTGTTAAAAAAAAGAAAGAAAGAAAGGGGGAAAAAATGTGTTTATAATGTATTACTTTTGTTTTTTCTGTAATTCTTATTCTGCATGACATATTATGCACTTTCTCTTCAAATCCCATAAATGCATATCTAATGTAACTTTTAATAGTTATTACCTTTCTTATAGCATGTACTTCTATCGTCACATCTGCCAGATATTTGTAAAGATCAGTCTTTGGTATTTGAGAGAAGTTCTGTGTAGGTTTCTACTAGGTATGATGCATGCTCAACATGTGTATATACCATATTGTTCGTAGAAAACATGCATGTTTCCTAAAATCATCTTCACCCCAAACTTATACTGTCAAACTTAATGTTGTAGGATAAATATAAAGGAGAGAAGTTTTGTGAATGTATTTGTTTATGTTTATTAGATTGTTGCTTATTGCAGTTTTCATGAAAGAAATATTTAGTGTCATTCTAAATAATTCTGGCATATTCATTTTGTTTTCTGCATTTAATTTGTCATTGTCACCTAGCAAAATCCAGTTAAATGATTGATTTAGATATCTGTTTTAGAAGATACTATATATATATAAAGAAACATAATAATAGGCTAAAAATTAAAAACAAAACTTTTAAACCCTTCCTGCCTGCACTATAGGTGCAGGATTGAAGTAAAATAAACTTAAAGCATGCAAAGTTAAAATTAAATTGGAATCAAAGCAAGTCAATTCCTCAGCAATATTAATAATTGGAACCGTGTATAAGAGGTTTAACACAAAATCTAAACATATTAAAATAAGAATTCATTAGTAGAACAAACTCAAAAAATAAAAATGTGAAAAGGCAAAATATACATAATTGTAAAATTATAAAAATTAATCTACTTTTACTGAAACTCCTAATTCAGAACTCATCAGAGGGAAATGAATTAAAGTTTCATAAAAGTTGATTAATATGTTTTGAAAGCATGTTTTGTTCTCCTGTTTCATTTGAAATGAAAAATCAAGAAAGATTCAATTAAATTTTCATTTAAAACATTGAAATTCATATAAAAGCGAAAAATCTTGATCTCAAATGTATCCAGAATTTTCCCTATTTTTTTAAAAAACTTGTAAAAATGTATAAAACATTACATTGTGCCAAATTGACTGTTAAAAAAAATAAAACTTTATATTATGCAAATTGACCATTAAAAAAAATTGGTCTAAAATCATTATATGTAAATCTGATATTCAAAAGTAATTAGAAATAAAGAGCAAAACAAATATACCTTAAATCAAATTATCATTTAAAAAACACTCAAAAACTGGGTGGTCCCTGATTATGCTAACCTAAACTTTTAATACCAAGAAAACATAAAACTTTTCATAGAAACTTCTATAAATAATAAAATCTAATGTGAGCCTTAAACAGCTAAAAATTGGAAACCTATTTGAAACAAAAATTGGAAAAAAAAAAAAAAAAATGCAAACTTACAGTATTCTTAAGATGGCCATCTTAATTTAAACCTACTAAATTCTTAAGATGAACAAACTGTGTTCCTTGCAAAAGAAAGTTAAATTCAAGGCTACTCTGAAGAAGCAAAAATTTTGTAGTTCTTGGAAAAAGTGTGCGATAAGGTTCAGTGTCCAATAGTAGAGCTAAATATTTTAACGTGTGTTCAATTAAAGTTAATACTATATTCTTTGCTGATAGCTTCTAAATTAAAATTTTAAAAGAAGAGAGAATAAAACTTTTTCCCTGCCCACTTTTAAATTATAAAATAAGGTATTTCTGTTTTCAAAATAAAATTTAAAAAATATATACTCATAAAATTAAAAAAAAAAAAAATACAGTGTTAAGTAAGACATACAGTGAAACCTGTTTGCCATCAACCATTGCTTTGTCTTAAGGTATATCCCAGTTAACTTGTCGCAGAATTAAGTATACCTTTAAATAGAACACCGAATTAACACATTGATTGCTAGCATGTGAAC
>KK115239.1:3962-25179 GCA_000611955.2 Stegodyphus mimosarum | reverse complement strand
TCCATATACTGCTAACGAATGTGCATTGTTCTTGTGAGCTTGAACTGTTGGATATTGTCGTGCATGACTGAAAATCATTTAGTTTCACGCTTGCATTATCATAATAATTATTTCAGGTACTGTTCTGTTAATGGGGTGCTAGATGCCAATTGCATTAACCTAGTTCCATCTTGTCATGAATAGCTATACATTGTTTAAAATATACGTTACCAATGTGTGGCTGTGTTCGATCTTAAATTTGTGCAATTCTGTGATTTATCAGAGAATCCTGCAAATTCAGTGTTACACTCTCTAAACATTACATATATTATGTTAAATAATAGATCACTGTTACTGCAAGTTCATTTTTTCATGAAGCTTCATGTATCATCAGGGTTGTTGCTGTCTTGTTAGATATTACCTCAACATTTATATTCGATACAAAGTGATGCTCAGATAGCAGAAAAGTACTTAGTTGCATAAAACAAATAACTGAAGAGGTCTTAAAAGAATATGCAGATATGAAATATTTAGAGTGGGGATCTTATGTAGTGGATAATTCAAGATATTGATGGAAATATACATATTTTCATTTATTCCTATAGAAAAATGGGTACTGTTATCAGGACTGGATTTAGAAATGTATGCATGTATGAATGGATCTGTGTTCATGTATGTATGTGTATATATGAATGTGTGTGTACATATATGCATATACATACATACATGCGTATGTATATACATTTCTAAATCTGGTCCCGATAGCAGAACAGCACCAAAAGATGTTCTCAACTGCTAGGGAACTACTGGGTGGGGGAATTTCGTACTTTCAGAGAAGTGCAGCCAGCCTTTTATTTATCTGTTAAATATTTAGTTTTGGTTTATGAATATGAAAAACTTCTTTTATTTAAGCTTTGGTAATTTATAAGCTTTTTTTTATTCTTGTTTTGATAATTTAAAAGAATTTTTTATTCTTGTTTAACACATTAAAAACAATCTAAATTTAAATAAATGTATATATATATATATATATTTCAAGTTTTGTAAAGGAAGGAGGGATCATCATCTAGCAATGGTTGAGACCTACTGCTGTGAAATAATAAAGTTAAAGTTTTTATGAAAAATACTTGATTTTGTGTTATTTTATTTCCTGCCAATACACATTTACTGTTCACCTTAAGTGTCCAGTACATATAATTAACTCAGATTTGTTACATATATTCATTGTTGGTAATATGAATCAAGTGGCCAAATTATAAGTATATTTATAATGGGTCTAAGGCCAAAATGCTGTTGCAAGTTTTCTCATAGTTTGCAGTCAATGTGTTAAGCACTGTAGAAGATTTACAAAGGAAAGATACTGATTCACATAACAAACATCTTTTGATCTATTTTGTCATTGTTAAGAGAATCCGTTTAGGCTATGCAATATGTAGGCCAAAAGTGTCTTACTTGAAGGTGTTCAAAATGGACATGGGTGCTTTGGATGTGAATCAAAATTATTTTGAAAATAATATGAAAGATCAGTATTTTCAAAATTTGACTCAAAAGTGGAAAGAAAAAGCCTGACTCATAAATATTGGTGTTGTTAAATTTGGATCGTGCATGTTCGAGTTAGCTTATCATATGTCTTTAAATCAGTTTCTTGCCTACATAATTTGCTAGCAATTGTTATTGCTGTTGTAGTAATATTAATTTATGTATCATTTGAGCTGAGTTACTATTTTGTGATAGAGTTAATGGATTCCAAGTGAAAAATTTGGTTGTTTGGAGGGTCTCGATGGGACATCCTGTACACATATGCATGTTGATTTGAAATAAACTTATACCATTATAAAATAAAAGTGTGTGTTATTTTTTAAATGAATTTGAACTGTTGAAATTTGTGCAGTCTGTGTATGTTGTATGGTTATTTAATTCCTTTCTCATTTAATTTAAATTCCATCATTATAATTTTATGGATTATAGATAGCTGTTTCTTTTAAAATTGGTACCATTTAACTTGTAAGATTGATATTTTGGGATTAGTTTTAATTGTCACAAATAAATATATTACTCATTGTTACAGCTGTAATTCTTTTCATGTAATAAACAGGTTTATTAAGTATAGCTTAAAAAATGGATTTTTTTTAGCATTCAAATGTTGAGAACAGTTAACTTTCAGTTAAATTTTTAGTGACATAATTCAGAATTATAGGCTTATGGGTAAATTCATTGCCGCTAGCATTTTTTTATCTCCACAGAACATAGAATGACAAGTGGTATCATTCCATGAGTCTTTAATTTATCATTTATGTGTCCTGGCAAGTTGCCAGTGATAAGTTGCCAGTTATCAAAGGAGCTGTTATTTGACACTGAGATCTTTAGTTTAATCTTTTGAATTAAAACTATACATAGCTTAATTATCTGAGTAATTTAATAATGATATACACACTTTTTCATACTGTATACTTTACATTTTAATATTGTCATTGATTTATTTTATAAAAATCTTATTTGTGGATTTATAATAAACCTAATTCATAAATTTTATAAACTGGCTCTTGTCGCAAAAATTAAATATTTCTCATAGATTATATATCTGAATGTGTATAAACATTTATTTCATTTATATAGTTCATGAGAAGTGTGTATCCCTTGTATTATGTATTTGGCTATAGAGTGATACTCCCCCTCCCAAATAAAATCAAATTTATATTATTAATAAGGTAAGGTAAAAAAATGTCACCATACTTTTCATGATGATTTTGATAACAAGTGCTTCCTGTATGTCTGTGCAATAGAATTATAGTGATACTGTTCTAATATTCTATGGAATATTTCATAATGTGTCTTTACTACTGATAAAATTTCATGTTTCCAAATTTTATAGTTTTTGAGGAAAGGATATGTAAAGTTTATAAAGTTAGTGTAGACAATTAAAGGACTTTTACAGTTGATTTGAATTAAAGCTGTTCTTTTTCAAAAGTGCTAAATGTTGCATTTTTGTTTTGTTTCAGGTTGTTTTCACTGAAATTATTAATGGAGAATTCCAAAGAACATTTAATGATGCTGACCTTGTTTCTGTTTTTCAAGATAATGGAGATATTTATGCAATTGAACTATTCTGCCAGAAACATGATTCAAAGCTTGAAAGAGAAATGATTAATATTCTTGCAATAAATGTAATAGAAAATTCTGAAGGAAGTAAAATGTAAGCATTAGCTTTTAAAATAATCTTTTCTTCCCTTATGTGTGTAATATTTTCTTTGCGAGTGTGTAAAAAATTTGAACTTTAAAATGTTTGCTGATTTTATTTTGAAAGAAGTTTATAATTTTTAACAATGAAGCACAACAATATACCATATTTTATAAATAAGAATATACCTCATACAAATAACAACAACATATACAAATCTTCATCACATATACAAATCACATCAAATATACAAATCTTCATCACATATACAAATCTCATATACAAATTATCATAATATTAATTCATTATTTGATTGTAGTCTAAATTTTGTGATTATTGTCTTAAATGTAGAATATGATAACCAATATTTCAGGTTCCATGATTAAAATAATGAGACATATATATTTCATGATTACATTGCTGCTAAAGCTATGCTTGTAGTTGATCATACTAGAGATATCGTTCTTGTACTGCTTTAGATAAAGTATCCCAAAAATCAGTATTCAGGGTAATTCATAATGTTCTCTAATGCTTTTTTACTAACTAACCTGAACTCAATAATAATAATAATTAATATGTAAATCATCGATCCTTTTATTGTCTTGACTAATCAGTCACTGAATAAGAGTCAGAATTTATTTTTGTACATACTTCTTCCGTTACAGAATTTAGTTATTTTCTCACTTCAAAGATTTAAGTTTTTATGATATCTCTTATTATAACAAGAAAATTTTGTTTTACAGTTTTTAACCTTTTAGTTAAAGGGAAGGCATTATAATAAAGATTTTTTTCTCTCCTTTGTCTGTTCATTTACTGATTGCTTTTGAAAATTAGACCATTAAACAAAAACATTTATGAAATATTCTTTGTGTGGAAGCTCTAAAGAAGTTATAAATACCACAGATTTTTTGGTTTCTTTGTAAATATTGATAACAGCTAGAAGTAATTATTATGATATTCATTTTCTAATGAATTAAGATGTGTAATAGTAAGTAAGGAGTAAATTTCATTTCATTCATTAATTAATTTTTTTATGAACATAAAATTGAAATCAGCAGAACTGTAAAGAAATTATAATCCATTAGAATGAGTGTTAAGTTCCATGAGATCATTGAAGTTAATCATTGAGACTATTGATTCTAGAGCATATATTTTTAAATATGTTTTGCAAAGCATCTTTTATCAAATAATTATATGCTCTAGGTATTTTACATTTTCAAAGTTTTGTTGATTTGATAAATCAGAATTAAAAAATATATATATTCAGGAAGTTACTATGGATTTGAGGTAAGGAAATTTGGAGATTTAAACATTATTCTCTTCTTTTATCATTTAGCTCAGCTGTTGATAAGAAACATACTTTATGTACTTGAATACAATATGTATTTGTAATTAATCTGGGTCTCTCATCAAACAAAGCTTTATATTCCAATTATTTGCATTTATTTCTATTAAATAAAACATAAAAGCCAAATTTTCCCTAACATTTTAAAACTAAATATATTATTCTTTTCTAATGGCCTGCTGAAAGACATGACTAACTGGATATAGTCGACAGGTTATAATTCCAACCCATTTTCTCTAATATTCTATTTAATATGTTGGACAAAGTTATTTTTATCTATGATATCCTCAATCTTGCATATATATGTTTATTCTGTACTACTGTATAAGAAAATAATTCCGAGAATTTCGTTAATTTTTTAATGTAAACTTTATACCTCTTCGTAAATAAAAGTTTAAATTTTGTTACATAATTTTTAGCACATCTAATTGACTGCTACAGCTGAGCATTGTATCTATTACAGCAAAGTATAGGAATGCATTTATTTTAGTGTCAAAATAAACATTGTTAAAATATTGTCATAAAAATTAGTATCATGTATGTTTTGCTAAGCATTTTATTTATATTTATATTCCTTGTTTTAAGGTTTTGGAAGCCATTTGCCTTAGGAATATTGAGGGAATCTAATTACAAAGAACTTAAAAGTTGCATTTTAATAGCTATGGGAGATATCATCAGAGGTGACCAACAGGAGGTATTTTCTATTCTTGAACTTACTAATCCTGTGAACTTACACTTTAATCTCATAAAATAAATCTTCTACTTAGCTTCCTGATTACCTCAAGAACGAAATGCTTAGAGACAAATTCAGAGTTCAGGTATTTGTTCCATTAACAAAATTTTATTTTTTACGTCCCATAATCATTCACTTAGCTTGAGGCTCTTAGATTCTGTACATAGTGTTTAATCTGAGTACAGAAACATGTACAATTTTCAAATGTAAGGGATATTTCCTCTGCTTCCTAACAAAGTAGCTAGAAACAAGATTGGGAAAGAAGTTTCTCAGAGTGGTAAGTAACATTTTTGTTTGAAGAAAGTCTATTTGGATACAAACATTAAATTAATGTTTTTTTATTTTGTAGTTAAAATTCTTTGTTCAATATTATTTGAAAATTAATTTTTTCTCCCCCCTTCTGAAATAATTGTTACAGCTCATTCTATTTACTTTTATTACCACAGCTAAACATCTTTATAATGTCATGTCTAACATCTTAGCAAAAGTGATTGATAGTGGGGTGACCTAATATGTGAGGAAAGATTTACAATAGCATGTTTAAAATTTGTGCAACACTATGAATGAAAGGAAGTATTTAGAATTAAATATTAACATTTATTTTAAAATTTTAAATGTTTAATATAAAATTTAATATAATTATAATTTAAATCAACAGTAAAAGTAACATTCTTTTTGCAGTGAAATTAATATTATTGCAGTAAAGTTCCAATGTAAGGGAAAATGATATAAGAAATAATTAATGGGATGAAATTTTGTGTATGTGCATTGGTATTGAAGTATTAGTTATTTGTGATTTATAAAAATATAGTAGTCTTCTATATTGTGTTCTGAATGTACAGCAAAGTTTAAATGAGTTGAACCTGCCAGATGTGCTGATTGTCAAGCATTTAAACTGGTAGTTCTTGAAATGTGGGTCTGATTGTAATTTTTGTTGGGTATTAAAAAATTTTAAATCTTTCTCTTTTTTTTTTAATTTTTTGTGTGTAATTATGTATATCTACTTATTATTAAGAATTAATTTATAATTATTATTTAATTGTTAACATTATTTGCTTTTCATTATTTTATTATTACACCATTTTCTTCTAAAAATTTCCTTGACCCCCACCTCACCCAGAAGAGTTGTATGCATCTGGGTCACAGAGCTAGATTTAGGTGACACTGATTTAAATCATTAAATCTTTGAAATATCCATCTTCAGTTCATATTTTAGAAGTGAATCTAAATGAACGTTATACATTATTTTGTACTATTAAAAGTAGCACTTTCATACACAGTATTGTTTTTCCAAAATTTGAAAAAAAATCATTAGTTTATGCATTTATTATTTTTATTTATTTATATATTTTTTAAGATAACAGGTAAAATCAATATTCTATATGTATTTAAAATATTTAGGAAGAAGAAGATTTTTTCTCCATATGTGTGGTTGATGGTGAACCAGTGCATGAAACTTTAAGTTCCTGTGTTGATTTGCCCTTGTATATGCCTATCATTGACCAGGCACTTTTGTTGTGTGGTGATACTAAAAGACAGCATTTGAAATTAATAATACATTGGAAGGAGAATTCAAAATGCATGTAAGTTTATAAATATATGTATTTTTCATCTTAGTCTACATTTATAAAATGTGAATTTGCAAATCTTTTTGTTACCATCTAGACAAAAGAACTGCAGGTGGTACCTAAGCATTAACACAACCACCTTGGCTAAGTTTGACAGTTTAGAAAGAATGAATAGAATTATTTGTTATATCAAAACAATATTTACTCTATATGTTATTCACATATTCATTGTATGTTTATCATGAAAATCTGTCAGTCAAAACCTACTAACAAGCAGGTTTGATTTGTTTTGTTCTGATGGAAATTTAATGGTAATCACTTTAAGAATCAATTCAAGGCAGTTGTTTTTTTTTAAGTGATCTTGTTCAGAATCTTGTTACTAATCTTACTTGTCTGATGTAACTAGAACAAGCTCACAAATTATATTTGTAGCAAGAAGTAAACGATTGCGTTGTTGACGAGGGCCTTAAGCAGTATTCAGGTGACAGTCCGGTTTTATGCATAATTCCGCCACAGTTTTGAAGCAGAGCACTCCGGGGGATGTATCCGAGGGTCTCCCACACCTCTTCCCTTATCACCAACCTCTCAAGAGGACTTTCGGTTTGCCACATATGAGTGCCCCCATGTTGCACAGACACTATGCATTTACTAACATCCACACTTTCTTCAGGATTCAAGCCCGAGCCCTTCAATATGGCAGTCAGTGTCGCTGACCACTTTCCCATCAGGGAGGCTTGCAAAGTACTGTAATCCTGAAAAAAATTTATGGTACTTTCGAGTTATTTGCACCCCCTTCTAAAAAGTGTTCATGAGACAAAGTGCTATGTCACCAGAATAGACTACCTATGGTTTCACTAATATGTATTTATGTGGCAACTGAGGCATGCACACGCAGTAGGTAAGTGCTAATTATTAGTCCCCCCCTCCTCATTGAGTGACTTTTTATTTTCATTTATTTGTTTATGTATTCTTGTAAGGGATTGGGAATTATAATGCTTGGCGTTAGCCAGGTGATGAAAAAGATTTTTGGAGTGTTATGGGTAAATTTATGAAAATAATTTTATATATATATATATACATAATGCAATTGGATTATTAGATTTTGTTACTCAGATGCTTATGCTTTTATTATTCATGCTACAAAATTATTTATGAATTTTGGGAAGAGAATTATTTAATATCTTGTTTCCATTAAACTGTATGATAGATTATTTTCCCCTTTTAGTTTATAGCCTGTAAGAATTTCATTTCTTTATAATGAATACATTTTTTAATGTTAGAATTTTAAGGCCTCATAAAAGAATATAATATTACTTTTTACAATTAAATTAAAAAATCAGGGTTAGTAAATATGGGAGATTACAAAACATGCCAGCAACATTTAATTAATTTTTTTCTGAAATTCCTTGACATTGTCATGTTGGAAGGAGACATCTTAGTGATTATTTAACTCTGGATGCTTTGCTTTGGTTTCTACTATTAAAACTGCCATCTGGGAGTAGTATTTTTGTGAATTAGTTGTCTGAATTGGTGGCAACAATTCTTAGTATACAGTTCTTTTGTAATCGCACCATATACAGAGCATTACTTTTTTGGGATGCAGCTCAGTGTTACTAAAAGTGCTTTGCCCTTTCATGACCTTTTCCTAGTAATTTTATTATATAGTATCCATATCTCATTTAGAAAATGGAGCTTCTTTATTTCTTTCCAGCAAAAAATAGCATGCCAAAACTCAAGCAAGCATAATCTGCTGTATTAAAGTACAGGAACTTTACTTTTTTGGAAAATTTAGTCTATTTGATAGTTCCTGAATTCTATAACATAGGTTTTTAGTGATAGCTTGTTTTAATAGGTCCTTGTTTACAGATAGTCATCATCTTCGAGGCTGAAATTTCTGTACTTCTCAAATCACTTTTGAACTATTTTGTCAGAAACTGTATCCATACATAGTTATGAATAGGTCCGACTAGCACTTTTCCTCTACTACAATGAAAGATCATGATATAATGAAAATGAACTTTTGGGTTTTCCATTCTTACCACTCCACTGAAACAAAAATTATAGTGCAATACATGCTAGAATTACACAATGTAAGTGGCATCCACTTTGAGCAAAGTTACTTCTTAAGAACAGGAACAAAGTAATTAGAAGAAAATGCTCTTCAATTTGAAAAACTGCAGAACTTCTCGGATGACCCAATATATATAGTGTATATAATATTTTTCATCTTTATCTCCATCTTCTGAATTTTACATCCTTCTTGTAACTTTACATGGCTAAAATGTATGCTTAACCTTCTGTGAACAGTTTTTTCATTGATAAATTACTGCATCTGGCATGCATTCACTTTGGCGAGTTAACACATGCTAGTCTGATAGCTGGCTGCACAAGCAGTTGGTTTTTAAAAAAAATCTGAAAAGTTGCCTAATAAATAATTTTTTTATCATACTTGTGTTAAAAGAAGGCGAAGGGTTTATTTTAAAACCTGTGAAAATTTTAGTTCTTTATAACGAATATATTTTTGAATTGTAGAATTTTAAAGACTCTTAATAGAACGTAATATTACATTTCACAGTAAAATTTAAGAAAATTAGCTTTTAAAATGAAATGCTGAGAAATGTGTATATAAAGTTACAAACTGAAAACAATTTAAAATGCCATGGCAGCTTTCATTGCAAATAATTTCAAACCCTAATCAGTCCTTAAACTCTGCCATTTTTTAAATTAATAAAATAAAATTTAAATATCAAAATCAAGATCTGTCTACAAAGAAAGGCCAGGAAAATGTAGCATTTGTAAAATCTGAGGAGATTTCTATATTATGTGTTGTTTCTTTTAAAGTATTCTTTCTAAAAAAGAAGAGGAAATCAATTAATGAGTAAATAAATATTAGCGAAATGTATGCATAAAAAAAAAAAAAAAAGTGTATTATCACATTGTAACTTCAAAACACCAAGCAAATCACATGATGCAAAATGACAAACCACAGCCTTCTCTTCAGTTATTGCTTTTAATATTGAAATTATAAAATAATATGCACCTAATAGTAAACTGAGCAATTTTTGAAAATTTGCCCAACATTCAGAAACTGTTAAAAATTTGATTTTAAGGGTTCCTCTTCTCTCCTCCTCTATCCAATCTTGCACAATAAAATTCTGTGTTTTTTTGGTTTGTTTGTTAAATGAAAATGTGTGTAAATAACCATATTGACATTAAACTTTAAAAAAATCTAATTCAAGTTTTGAAAGAGAAATCACTTCACCACTTATTGTTATAGTGTCATCCACAAGCAGTGTGTGTGCAAAATTTGAGCTTGATAGTTTATTAGGAAACAGTTTAACAATCAGTGATCTCTTTTGACCATAGTGACAACACTCTAAGGGAGCTCAATAAAAGTCTATAAAAGTTGGCTGAACTTGGGGTAAAGAAAGAAAGAAAGAGTATGTAAATGCTTGTTAAAACTGAAAATATGTTATGTGCATGGATGCCAGAGTTTGAAATGTTCTAAAATCTTGGGAGACTTATACTAAGGTGGTTGTGCTAATGTGCAAGTTCCCTGATATTTATACACTCATGTGCAAAATTAAGAGAATTTGTAAATTATGGATATGTGCACTGTTTGCAAAAAGTATAGAACCAGAGGTAATAATTATGCTGCCAAAGAATTATGCAAATATTCAGAGTCAAATACGTAAGCTTACATATGTCTGTCTGCTGAGCTGTGATTGTGGAGGGGATGTAAGTGCAATAGGGATATCGGCAATTTGTGTGCTCATACTCCTTTGAGACATTTACCATGTTTCTCACAAGAATTGGGTAAATTTTATGAGGTATTGGATAAAATTAGTAGCCACAAACCTATGGATGATGGTGTGAGATGGAGAATAATTGGTAGATTAATCAAAGCAGTGGTGGCTACAGAGCTCAGTGTCATCTGGAATTTGGGAAAAATGTTTGGAACCATATCAAGAAGACTTGGACAAGGTTGACCAAGATCCACAATGATGAGGATCTTTATTTGGCACTTTCAGCGTGGTGACACTGGACTGCTACAGCTTCACTGCTATCACATGAGCTGTGTACTACCACTGGAACCGAAGTTTAACCATCTACAGTTGTCAAAGTGTCATGAAATAGAGCTGTATGCCAGAAGACCTACTTTTGCATCTTGCTGGCTGCAGCACGGAAGAGAATGTGTTTAGCATGGCGCAAAAATCATGCACCTTGGATCAGACTTCAGTGGGGCAATGTGCTTTTTACAATTGAGTTGGGATTCAGCTTTGGAGAAAGCCTGGAATACAATACCATCCCTCCTTCATCAGGGAAAAGAATTATTATGGTAGTGGAGGTGTAATTGTTTGGGCAGGGATTATGTTGGATGGCTGCACACCCCTACATATGTTTAACAAAAGCTTCCTGACTGCTATGAGGTATAAGGAGAAGATCTTAGAGCCCTGTGTTCAACTTTTCAAAGGTACAGTTAATCCTCAGTTCCTGTGAATCGTGCACATAGGGCTCAGCTGGTTGATGATTACCTTGAAAGTAAGGATATTTGCCACATGTATTGGCCAACCAGATCTCCTGACCTTAACCCTATAGAACATGCCTGGGATGCTTTTAGGAGGGCAATATTTTTCTCCCATTTCCCTTTAAGAATCATCCCAAAGTTCAAAATTGTCTTATTGCTGGAGTGAGACCGATTGCCACAGGAACTCCTCAGCTGCCTCCTGTCCAGTATGCTGTCATGCTGCGCAGTCTGTCTGGCTATGAGAGGATCTGTGTTAGACTCATTTTCAGTTTGATATCACATAGATTTTGGACATCCCTGTATTGTGAGTTTTGCTGATAATCATGTGTACATAAAATGGCTTTTGCATGCAGTATCTTCTCCTGTGTTATAAGTGTGTATTTATACCAAATTTCACTTAAATTTCTCCATTAATTTTTCAGAAATTCTACATAATGTGTAAATTTTCTTTATTTTGCACACCTGTATAGTTAGTGGTTTGCTATAGCATACGGTAATGTTCAAATATGTAATAAGTCAGTGTTTCTTAAACTGTAAGATACATACCTTCTGTGCTATGCAAGTAGCTCTCAAGAGAAAATTATTTATGCGTATTTTTGCCGATACCTTTCAGAGAAAAATGGGAAAGGAGTTTTATGGATTAAAAAAAAAAAGTTAATAAATAGCACCACTTCAGAATTAGATTAAGAAAAGTGTTTTAGGATTATATTAGAAGGATTTTATATGTCTGATTTCCAACATCGAAACATCTGCTTTTTCCCAGCTGATTCAATTTAATGATCCGTAATATTAAGACAAGAAAAACATAATAAAGTTAAAAGTAGGATATTTAATTTTGTTACATTTGAGGCATTTTTATTAGGCATTCGGTCAACTGGTCTAGAAATTTTTCTTTTCTGATACAAAACAATAATGAAGAAATATATTATTTTTATTACTCATTGTATTTGCATCAGTTATGTCAGTTACACACATTGAAAATAAAAATGAGAATCCCCCCCCCCCCCATCATAGACAGTCAAGTTTCCTGTGTGGATAATGTGCAAATAATAGAGACTGTGAATAAACCTGGAAAAGATGGTTCCATGTTATTCATATTCTTGGTAAAGAACTAGATATAAAGCATAAAAATTTTGTTGTCAAGGTAAAATGTCTTTGGAAAAGGTAATACTTCATTTTCTTTAAAATGGAACAATTTCAGTTTTTATTCTAATTATCCAGAGGCCGATTAATGAAATCACACTAGTTACAATTGCAAAGGGCCTCGCATTCCAAAGGACATCCAAATATATTTCTGAATTTAAAGTAATTGTACCCCTTGTCTTAAAATGAAAACTCCCCTTGAAGTTCAGGTGAAGTGTGCTCCTCATTTCTAAAATCACCATTGCTGGTAATAAGTTTAGTAATAGCTTTTATTAAAAATGAAAGCTTATATTCAGACAAGCTTTCTTGCTTTCATTTTTGCAAAGGTTAAAACTGCTTCTTCAGAATAGGCAACCCTAGAAACTATACACAAAGCTATGATACTAACTGTGTCGAACAGATAGAGCATAACTAGCTTTCAAAAGTTGAAAACCATACCTACATCAGACTTTTGGATCTGTTCTAATCAGCAGATCTCTCTCTAAGCAAGCAACAATGATGACAACAGCCAGTCTTCGGTTACCAATTATGCTAATTATGGTTTTATTTCTCATTTTAACCTATGCCATTTGACATAAAATCTACCTGCTATTTACTAAACCTCTAGGCTTAGCAAGTACGTGACAAAATGAGACATAAAAGAAAAAGTCAGCATAAAGCTAACTGTTTGTAAAACATAAATAAAATGTCATTAATCTTCTTTAAAATATGTCCAACTATTATAAGTGTAAAATATTTAATGCTACTTGATAAATTATATAAAGTTGGTTTTATTCTCAAATTTGTTATATAATTATGTGTATTATATTATGTTTAATAGTAATGCATCGTGCTTACGGATCTAGTTTATTCTTAGGATGGTATTACAAAAGTTAAGTTCAGCCATAGATGATATCTTTAAACTGAATTTGTTCAGTTCCCTTTTGCTGACAGGTCCTTAATTTTATTTATTTTTTTTTTTTTTCATTAACGGTCCTTAAAAGTACTTCATTTCCATGTGCAGAAATGTGTACAAACCCTGTAAAGAGCTCTTTTGGGTGATAAAATGAGATTTTTTCCCCCTATATTTGTGGAACACTTTTTTGAGGGTATTTTGCTATCAAATTAATTTTAAGTTTACTTTAAAGTTTTTTATTTCACTTATAATAATGATTCTCAATAAGAGATAATATTAAGGCAGGTAAAATACGATAAAGTTGAAAATAGGATTTTTAATTTTGTCACATTTGAGACATTTATATTAAAAATACTTTTTCCCAATCAGTTAAAAATAGCCTCTGTAATTTACTAAGTGATCAAAATTTTTTAGTCATTTGAAAAAATTTTAACTTAAAGGTACATTATAATTTAAGTTCTGCTCAAGAGACTCAGTTCCAAAAATCAGAAAGTCCTCCATGAAAGTATTCCTTCCCTTAACCAGAGTGCCGTAGTGCGCTTTGCTGTAATCAACTGAACCAAACCAAATTAGTCAATGCCCCCCCCAAAAAATGAAAACCTTGTAATACATAATTCATGTTAGCTTGTTATTTGTATCTTAGTGGTTTCAATATGTTGTAATGTTCTCACTTTTTCAAATACTTGATTAATTTTTTTTTATTGTTATTTGATAATAATCTTCAGATTTTTTGGTTTTATAATCAATGTTAATCATTTGGATGGATCATCATCCTTCCCCAATCCAGCACATATAATACAGAATATAGCTTTATATATATATAATATATATATATTTGAATTTCTTCATCAGCATCTATTCATTCATACATTTAACTATTTCTGGTTACAAAGAACTAAAAAAATTGCATTTAATAAATAATTTCAACTTTTTAACTGATTTTTTAATTGTTGTTCTTAGATTACAACTAGAAGATTCGTATATTGATGAGCATCCATCAGTTAGTGCATTGTTGAATTCAAGTGAAAAGATTAATAATGTGTCACTTTATGACTGTTTTGATCTGTACTTCAATGAAGAAAGGGTAACATTTTCATTCTTATGACTATATTTTAATGTGTATTTGATACTGATAATATATTATGTACTTGTTATTTTAATTCTGAATTATTATAATTTTATTATATTAAAAAATTGTGTTTTATGTTGTTCCAAAATTAGCTAAGCCTCCCTCTCTGTCAGTTTCTTTCTTTTTGTGAATATAAGTGTGCAGGTATATAATTAGATTTGAAATATAGAATTGTATAATTTGGGTTTAATTTTATATCATCTGAGTGTAGAATTGAGCTTCAAATAGGATTATTAATTAATGAATTATTTATTATTCATTATTCTAATTAATGAATTATTTATTATTCATTAGTCTAATTAATGAATTATTTATTATTCATTAGCCTAGTTAATGATGTCTTCAGTAATTTATAGTTAAACTGTAAAAATTAAAACTTTTCTAAGAGAAAATTTCTCAGTTTAAATGTTAGCAGCTTTAAATGTATTATGTCATTTAAACTAAGAAATGAGCAAACTGAAAATGATTTGATCACTGATTATTTAATTTTGAGCATTTGGTCAGGATATTGAAAATTATCTAAAATATGTTAGTCTATGCAGTTGAGTCTGTTGTCTTATTCCAGTGAGAGATGGTGAGAAACAAGTTTTGCTTGAACGTTTTTGGTGCCAAAAGCAATCAGTACAGGTAGCACACTCCATGAAAATGAAGCAGATTAATAATTCAAAGTACTTTTATTTAGTTGTGGGTCTTAGCTAGTACCTTAGTGCTATAGGTGGCTGTCTATATAACCTGTGCTTGAAACCAGCCTTGGCTAATATACAGCTGAGTTTAAACACTTTTTCCATAACAAAAACTCTCTCATAATTGTATTATTCAGTTTTAGTGCCCATAATATTCCTTTGATATTAATAATTAGTATTAAGTCCAAGATCCAGAATGGTTGGAATTTCAGCTGTTCAGAATTTCAGAAATTGCCATGTTATCTAATAAAATGACATGTAGGAACTATAAAATTAAAAATATTTGTTAATATTTTTTAAGAAAGAGTTATTTTGCATTAAGGAAAGATTTTTGCTGAATTACAGTCACAAGAAATTAAAATACGAGTAAAAATTGAAATGGCAGTATTTTCTATATTTAACACTGTACTATATATATTTGCTATTCTGTTAATTGATTGATCATTGAGGCATTGTCATATCAGTGGAAGACTTCAGTAATATCATCTTCATTTAGCATTTCTTCTCATATACCATTAATTGGAAAACTTCACCTTTTCTTGTGATATCTGAAAACCAGATTCATGGCTCATCACCATCATGAAATTTTGTAGATGGCTATAAATTATGCAAGCATTTTTTAAAATATCTACAGACATGTCGTGTCATAATCTTGTAATGCCCTACACATTGGAATTTATATTACACTAATGCTTGTGAAAAATGCAGCACCATGAAGGAAAACTGTCAGAAATTACTGAAATTTATTCCACGTATTACTGATAGTGGTACAAATAAATGATCAAATTTACAAGACACCCTCCCCTCCCCCGAAAAAAAAAGAAAGAAAGGAACGTCAGAAATCAAATCAGTACTTTGTGTGTCCGCCATGCTGCACGATGAGAGTCTGTACTCTTCAAGTCATTGAATCATACGGGCTTTGAATGTAATCCTGGGGAATGGCATTCCATATGGCTATGACCTGACACCAAAGTTCAGTCTTAGTGTGAACCCCACCAGCCATTCAAACGGGTCACCAACCAATGAAATCCCAGACATGCTCAATGGGGGGACATATTCAGAAAATAAGCTGACTATGGAAGAAATGAAACCTGTTGTGCTCCAAAGAAGGCTTGTGCAGTCTGAGAAACATGTGTACAGGTATTATTCTGATGAAATACACTGCTCAGAATGGGGAGGACCTCAGGTTCCTCAATTTCCCTTATGTAGTTAACTGTTAAGGTTGCCTGCAATCTGCACTTGATGGGATTGACAACTATACAAAATAGCTCCCCACACCATGGTGCTGTACAACACACTGTGGGAGCAGACATTCCTCTCTGTAATGTCTGATGCATACTCTTCCATCATTATACTCCAGATTGTAGTCAGATTCATTGGAGAAAAAACTTGTTACCAGAGGACTCACGATGCACTGTGTTGCCGTACCCATTGAAGTCAGGGGCTTAGCAACAGGGAAATCCTGCATAGAGGAACCCTTGCACACAGTTCATACTGAACAGACAGTGACGAACCTTGGAGCTAGACAGCACAACATCTGTAGCCGTCTCCAACATTGTACTAACACATGAGAGGACACTTTATGATTCATCACAGCCATATGAAGGAACTGTTTGTCGTCCTGTGTTGTTGTGCTGTTATGTGCCACTGCCAGGATTTCACCTTGTTTGGTTCTTCTCTGTTAATTTCTTCCAAACACACATCACTGTCGTGGCATTACACTGCGTGTGGGCTGCAATTGCTCAATATGAGAATCCACCCTCTTGCATACAGATGAAGTGGCCTCTCTCGAACTGTGCTGTTAACATTCAACAGTGGAGGTATGGCACAACAGTTAATGTTCAACAGTGGAGGTATGCTACCATTCGCTGTTAACAAGGCATATGAACCATTAATTAAACATTCACCAAAGACAGAGGGCAATAAACAGATTTCAATCCAACTTTGCAGTCTTATATACATGGAACAAGCAGCTGATTCTCATTCCACGTATGCACAGTCACTTTGCAATTGTAATCATTTGCATGTCGTATCTCATTTTACATTTCCTGTAAGTTTGGTTCACACAAACATTAGTGTAGAGTAATTCTAGATTTTTTTGTTGTTCTTACTACTGCATCAGTTTTTAAAAGGTCACTTTATATCTGCATTTCAGTGCGTACTAATTCCTGTACCCATTGGCTGATTGACAGATGCGCTATTTCAGGTAAAGAATAAAATGAAGATATAATTTACTAAAACTATAATTTTGATAAGATTAATGAGAATAGATAGAAAAAAATATATTCCTGCTCACTTACCTTGCTTTTATATCAAATTCTGCATTGCTGGAATTCCTGGTCATGTAAGAATCGTAGGCAATAAACTGGTAGACATCACAGCTAAATCTGCTGCTGATCTATGCAGCCAACATGTTCCACTTACAGATATTCCCTGGTCACTCTCAAGTCATGCAGTGTTATGTTTTGAAGGCAGAGAGTGAACCTGCTTGTTCTAACTAGTATTCTATCAGTGTGTCACTTTTTTATTGAATGTCCATATTTTAAGAGATTTCGATTGAAGTATTTTAATGACTCCAACTTCTCTCTTGACCATATGACTGAGAAATTGTCAATGCTAATTTATTTTAGTACCTAAAAGATTTAGTATAATTTAATTTGATTTTGTTTTCATATTGTATCTTTGTGATTTAATTTTACATATTTCAATCTTTCTCGCATTTTATGATTTTACCTGTTTCATATCTGATATCATTATCTAAATTATAAGTAACACCATCTCAACACTCATCATTTTAAACTTGTGATTTTGTCTAATTGTGCGCAAATAATTAACATGTGTTTGGTGCTTTCTTCAGGTATGTATGCCATAAAGAAGAAAGTTTAGCCTTTTGTCATTGTTAATTTTAGTATTAATTTTTGTGCTTATTATTTTTTCTCACTTTCTCATTTCTTTTATTTAAAATGTGCATTCTTATTTCATACATAAATTCTCATTAGTTAGAAGTAAACTGTATAAATAATATTACAGTTATGCATGTTAAGAAATAACCTTCAGTTAAATATTATTCATCTATGTAATGCTATCAAAATTGAAATTTTTTATTCCCTTTATATTTTAGTTAGGAGTTGAAGATGCATGGATGTGTCCATATTGTCATCAGCGCCTTCCCTGTGTCAAACAGTTGAGTTTGTGGACTGTACCTGATGTATATATTGTGCATTTGAAAAGGTTTAAACAGGTATGCAAATCTCTCCACGTCATATTTTTGTTAGTTCCTAGACATATTTGTACAGAATGTTTCAAAAAATAAAATCTGTGGGAAAATAATAAAGAAACAGTTTTTAGTTCAGATAAATTCTCTTTTATTGTTTAATTATGTATATTATAAAATAATTCCACTCTTCTTACTTTTATGTTAAACTACTGCAGTCTGTGTTGAGTTTTAAGTTTTTCAGAATTATATATGTTGCTTAAAGCTTGTTTTGTTTGCAGATATTTTTGTAGCATCATCTTATTTCTGGGGTGGAAAAAATAAGACAGGTAGTCACAAGACTTAGTTTAAAACTTAACAAATAAAATTCTAGCTTTTAATAAGGTCTGAATTAATATGCTCTTAAGCTAAAAGTATAAACACAGAAGGGGTGCAGTCCAAACCCCCTTCAGTAACTTGCACTTGGTCTAGTCTAGAGTATACAGAAGCAAATAAATTGCTGGCCGTTAAAATTCAACACCATGGAAAAGAAAAGATAGCAAAACCAAATTTGTTCTACAAGGATAAGGTAATTTAAATTTAAAGTAGTTTAGGTATACAGAATCCACAGAAACGAATATCACAAGTGCCTGCTATGAACTGTAATTACTGCTACTATACAACTGGGAATTGAGTAAAATAAATTGCGGATGCCACCTTGAAGAATTGCAGTCTATAGTGCTTATATTTTGTACGAGAGCTGATTAATTGTGCTTGCTGGTAGAAAGCTGATTAATTAATTGCATCTGATGTTGCTGATTCATTAATTGTGTCTAGTATGATAATTCTTCTGGCGAATAATATAGGGAACACACTGGCCAAAGCAGAAGAGGAGTATGCTGCCTTGAGAAAATATGCCGTTCTGTGGAGCAATCAATCACACATTGTTTTGAATTCTTTAAAGTGTTCCATTACACTAGTATTTTATTTTATGATATAATTTTATTTATACCTTTTAAGAGGTGTAAGTAATAATATGGCTAATTTGCTATGATTTTCAAATAATTGGTTACTAATATTTCAGTTTGACTATATTTAAGCTTTATTTTACTGTACAGAAGTCATAGTAAGTAAGTGGTCATGTTTTAATTCATATATCAATAATTCTTCATAATCTTCACAGCTGAACCATGAATATTAGATATTTTATTGACCAATTTTTCTCCTGAATCCTAAATCATCTCAGAAGGAGCATGTCAGATATGCATCAGCTATAAATATTATTTTGCAGGTGCGTGTGTCATATATGAATCTCAATTTAAATTGGGGATTTGTGTACCACATACAAATTTTTAGGTAGAGCATTTCATTAGTATTTTTTGTTGTCATTACATGCAGCCATATATCTGTTGTAATGGAATTTATCGAGACTGGAGAATGTTGACTTCCATTGCTGTATTTTTCATTTTTGGTGTTTTGTTTTTGAATGAAAGCAGAAATCAGGAGGATGAGAAATGTAAATAAAGATCTGGCGATTAAGTGCATTTGCTGATATAAACATAGTATTGAAAATTTTACATGTAAGGTAAATAATTTTAGTGAAATTATATGTGAAATTGTATTTTTTTTTTTAATATATATAATGTAATTTGAAAAGAGCAGAGCTCTGCCAGAAAAACAAGATTACAAGGGCAGGTCTGTTTAACATTGAGGAAACGACTGTCTGGCTAAATTTGCAAGATATCCATAGACTCTAACTGCTATGCATTCTCTGTAGTTTCTATGGAAATTCATGAAAAACTATGAGCTACGAAAAGTATGGGAGAAACTATGGATTCTCTGAAGCTTTTTTGTTATTTATGCTGTCTGGAAAGAAGGTAAAATTATCAAAACAGAAATTTAAAGATTCATATTCAACAGAATTTTCATGCATTAAAGGATCCAAAATTTTTGTAATCACATACATTGCACTGTATGCAACAAAGATTTCTCAGTTGTGCATGGCAGAAAGGATGACTGTAAATGGCATATGTTTTCTCAACAGTATATAGAACTGGATACTTTAAAATTTAAAGAAACAACACATTTCTTCAAAAAAGGTGATGAAACAGATGTCATAAAAGCTGAATGCTAGTTTGTTCAATTTTTAATTGAACCTAATCTACCAATTTCAATTTCGGACCATTCTTAACTGCTTTTCAATGTAATGTTTCTGGATTTTGCCATAGCAAACAAATATAGTTGTGGGTGCTATTGTGAAAATGCTTGCAGAAAATAATTTTGCCGATATTGTAAAATTAGTGTGCAATACATTGTTTTCTATAAGTACTGATTGAAAAACTAGAAAAAGTACTGCTACAAATTGGAAATAATGGTAACAAACTGTACCCTTTGATTATGACTTATAGCAAAGAAAAGGGAAAGACAGTTACTTCATTGATTTCCGTTTTAAAATGCACGAATAATATAGGAGAGGGTATTTTTTAGTGTACAAATGAAAACTTCATTCACAAAGGTTTAAAATGGAAAAATTGCTTATCATTTTCCTCAGACAATGCTAGTACCTAGAAGTCCAGAAATCTGCAAAGCTTGGGTCCAGCGGCTTTTGGGACAGAAAAGATAAATCATAATATTCAGACTAAAAGTGCATAAGTAAGGCATATTAGATACATTTAATTAAATTATTATATACGTTATTACAATAATATACATATACATTATTATAGTATTTATTTATATTGGTGTTTGAAGGGATATTTGAAAGCATTAAGGATGTATACAATAAAGACATATTTAAATAAAGTTTTTTTTTTTTTAAAATGTTTCAAACATTCTGATAGGGC
>KK115238.1:381655-392802 GCA_000611955.2 Stegodyphus mimosarum | reverse complement strand
CATTCAGTCTGTAACGCATCATCCAGTGTCTGCGCGTACCATTCGACGGCGTTTACAGCAGAGCAGTCTGTACGCAAGACGTCCATTACTTCGTCTACCCTTGACGCAGAACCACAGATGTCTGCGCCGCCAATGGTGCGATGAAAGAAGGATGTGGACGGCAGAGTGGAATGAAATTGTCTTTACTGACGAGTCACGCTTCTGTCTGCAACACCACGATGGTCGGATTCCAGTCTGGAGACACCGTGGAGAGAGGATGCTGAACAGCTGAGTTATGCACCGCCACACTGGTCCTGCACCAGGGTTATGATACGGGGCGGTATTGGATATCACTCTTGCACTTCTCTAGTATGCATTGCCGGTACTTTGAACAGCCAGCGCTACATCTACGACGTGTTGGAGCCAGTTGTCCTTTCTTACCTTCAAGGCTTGCCCAAAGCCACATTTCAACAGGACAATGCGTGACCACATGTGGCACGCATTATCGAAGGCATTCGTCACGCATTCGTCACGCATTCGCCAATCGCCAGATTGAATTGCTTCCCTGGCCGGCTCGCTCTCCGGATCTTTCGCCGATAGAAAACATGTGGTCCATGGCTGCTGAACGATTGACCCAGATTACATCCCAAGCTACCACACCAATTGAACTTTGGCAACTTGTGGAAGCTGCTTGGTCTGCTGTACCCCAAGAACACATTCAAAGTCTCTTTGAATCAATTCGGAGGCGTGGGGCAGCGGTGATCTCCAACAATGGCGGCTACTCTGGCTACTGATTCTGAAAAAGACCACACTTCACAGAAGTCTATAATTGAATCATTTGATACTTGGTCAAAAGTTATCTACTAAATAAATTTGGTTGTGACATCTCTTGTCTTTCTTGGTGTTGCAATTTGGGTGGCCAGCAGTGTATTTAGTAGTAGTATTTTGGAGAGATTTTTCTTCAGCTTTAGTGATCTATGGTTATGCACCAATAAGCACGATCTGACTATTTGATGCTAGAGATATCGAGAGATACGAAGTAATAAAAAAGAATGTGATTTTTAGCACTCTAAAGTAACTGTTTTATCAATGCTATGCTTCTAATATACAGATTTTGAAAAATAAAAAAGGGATTACGATTGTGAGGTAATAGAATACGCCATTCAGAAAGGAATAAAATATATGTATTGCAGACTTATAAAATTATACTTCTAATTTATATATACTAAGAAAAAAAATCAACAGTACAGAGGAAAGTAACCATAGGTTTTTTATCGGTTATTAAAATCTGTCTATTCGGAATTTCTGTATAAAAGCTGGTAGTAGGAATAGGGGCCGGAGACCATATCCCTTGGTATTCTTTCATTTTAAGCTGTGATGAAGCTGAGGTAGATAATCCAAGCTTTATTGCACGAATTTATTAATTAATTCTATTCAAGGAGTAATTCTGAAATAAAACTTAAATTGAGATGCTCTTCTCTTTCGGCCATTAGGATTTAACTGTTAAAAACTATCACAATTTTAGCACTAGTTTTCTCTGTTGGTAACGTCTGAATGAAATAAACTCTACTTTATAGTTCGAAACTCTATATTTAGAATATTTATCTCAAAGAAGATTGTGTTACACTATACTGCCGTAAATAAATGGACAGTCAGTGAAACACAAGTAGTATTACTTGCATGTTATTTATACATGTTATTATTCAATAAAAGGATCATGAGCTTACAGCAAATGTATACACTAATTATTGCTTTCAAAATAAATCTAGACACAAGTTGAATGCAGATACACATAGCATGATAACCGGTTTTCATCTATCCTTAAGATACACTCCTGCTCACAAAAAACAACAAAGGCAAAACACGGAATAAAATAAAAGCTATTTAATGGGTATGCTTAAAATTAATCTAAGAGGTTGATGGGGCATTACTAGACCATATACAAAACGGTATAGGAAAGACATGCAAAAACACTTGCATTATGACCATTATATCGCGAAAGACCAAATGGGTCAGTTGGGAACATCACTGTGTATAGCACTCTCTAGCTAAAATGGATGCTTGACAACGACGAGGCAAGCTGGCAATACTACCGTTAATCGCTTATTGTCGCAGTAGCGCCCATTCCTGTAGTAATGCATTTCGGAACTCGTGGAGGGTGCCTGGCGACACGTTGTGACCTATTATCCATCGTCTAATGATATCTCATATGCTCTATGGGATTCGGGTCCGGTGATCTAGCAGGCCACCGTAGATATGGAATGGTTTCACTTTCCAGATAACTCCGCACCACTCGAGCTCCATGCGGACAGACCTTATCGTCCATAAATATCACGTCCGTATCCATTTCAGAGATAAAAAGATGCACAAGAGGGTGTAGAATTTCTTCGCGATATCGAACGTCTGTGATGGAAACACCAAGAACCACATAGATGCTGGTGCTGACGTTCATTCCTATCTCAGCTTATACAAGTCAGCCTCCTCCTCTGTAATGGTCTCTTTCGACGATGTGTGGGTACCGATAGCCTGTCCCTGGCTCTCGCCATATAATTCGTCCATAAACAGTACGAGAATCGTCCGTAAACAGTACGTGGCTCCATTACTGTGGTGTCCAACTGGGATGTTAATGGGCCCAATTCAACCACGCTTTGTCATGCGATGGGGACAAAGGAACTCAAATCACAGGTCGTCGGCAATACAGTTCACCTGCATGCCATCGATGCAATACAGTCCACCGGCATGCCGTCGATGCAATACAGTTTGGCGGGATATGGGCCGCAGAGTGATACGATACCAGCTGTCATGTTATTAGTTTTCTATGGCGTCTTGGACATAGGAACAGGAAGCGATCTTTTGCTGTTACGGTAATCCTTCGGCGTCCTGTTCCACTTATTCTACAGGATTTTTTTGGTCATATTTCCACAGCTTATTGATGATATTACGATGCATATTAAACTCTTGCAACAGCTGATTGTCTTGCACCATCTTGCAACATCATGACAACTTTCTAGCTCATTGCATCGTGCATATGGTGTCTTCGGCTCATGCTGTCCATTTTGGCTATATCGTATTACACGGAACTATCCCTGCTTGCGAACTTGCGGCATGCCCCTTTTTAAGGCGTTGTTGTGTGACTGCAGTTTTGAATTTTATGCTCATTTTTGCTGCTTATTTGCATTTTGTGATACAACCGCTACTTCATATATAAACTGTATGTTTGCATTCCCCTTTTTACATTCATACCTTTTATTTTAGCGTTTGGTACTTAATTGTTGAGCACGGGTGTATTTGGAAAGGTCCAGATACCGTTTGTAACAGTGAATAATTCATTAATCTAATGAAAATCTGATAAAATCATAATATTTCAACTCCATTCCCATAAGCCGAGGTTTTGACAAATTGAGATCATCAAAACTTCTGAAGAGTGGTGAAGTCAAACTGGCAGGATTAATTAGTAACTGTAACTACAGGTCTTCTACTGGTTTCGAGAAATTACGCCAATCGTTGAGTGATGATTAACTTGAAGTCTTTAGGCTGACTGATACAAGTAAACCAATGGTCCAGAATGAAATGCGTCCCGTCAACAGTAGTTGTGTGAAGCGTGTCTGCAGGGGTACCAGAACAAAATAAGAATACCTTATTTTATGTCACTTCTTCGAGACATTCAATAAAAAAGGTAAGAAAATTTCACTCACCTTCCAATCCGGGGCTGAGCTCTTGAAATCCGTATTTTCTTCTTTGCTAAGCTGACGACTCGAAAATATTTAAAGACAACAGTTCGGATTAATAATTCATCTTTTAGAATTTTAAATGATTTTAATTAACAAAAAATAACTACACTAATAACAACAATTATTACATAAATTTAGATTACATAGAACTAATCCCATGACATGGGCCGTAAATCAGTTCGAAGTTTCATTCTCCGAGGCCTAACAAGCTCTGTAAAAACGAAGACGCAAAAAAGTGCCCTCGGCATGTTGCCAAAAAGGTTATTCCATGATTTGTGGGAGGGGCCAAGCTGATAGAATCAGGGAGTTTATGACATCCTCCCACCTTTGAGTTTTTAATGACAAAACTAATAAATAAATAAATAAATACTTCTAGTGGATAAAGTCTCTGGACTGGTCTAATAAAGGTACCAAAGTGTGTCTTGACTTCTACTACACGAATTCTTCCATCTTTGCCTGGATAAGTTTTTACCACTTTAGCCAAAGGCCAATTAATTCTCTTTATCTCATTATCACCAATGAGTACGATATCTCCTTCTTTGATCGATGATTCTTTACGAACTTTTGAATAATCTTTCAGTAAGCCTAAATATTCATTTCGGAATCTGTTTCTTAGATCTTGACGTATCTTCCTTCTATAAACAAATCTCTTTTCTATCTTTTCAGAATCAATCATATCAAAGTCTGGTACTCCAATTTCTCTGATTTCTTGGAGAAACATTGATGGGGAGAGTGCTATTAAGTCCTCAGGATCCTCTGAAAGATAAGTGAGGGGTCTGGAGTTGATTATACTTTCTGCGTCACACAATATAGTTATTACTTCCTCCATTTAAACATGCTTTTCCGAGTACTTTTCTGAGAATGTTCTTCAACATTCCTACTAGTCTTTCCCAAAATCCCCCCCACCAAGGGGCTGATGGAGGGCTGAACTTCCACTGAATTTTTTTCTTAATCGCGAAGTCTTCAATTTTATTCCAATCAATGGCTTTCAGAGCGTTGGACGTGCCGACAAAATTTTTCCCGTTATCAGAATAAATGGTAGTAGGACGACCTCTTCTTGCGATGAATCGGCGGACGGCCAGGATGAAACCGTCGGTTGACAAAGAAGTAACTAATTCCAGGTGGATTGCTCGATAGATTGCACATGTAAAAAGAACAATCCAACATTTCTTGTTTTCTTTTAAGTACAGTGGACCGCAAAGGTCAACTCCAATGACTTCAAATATAGCCGCGTCTCTTACACGATCTTCAGGAAGAGGTATACTGATTGTTTCTAGAGGGCGAATCGAAAACCTTTTACATTTTATGCAGCTTCTAATAACTTGCCGAACTGCTTTCCTATTCTTGATATTCCAGTAATTTTCTCTGAGATTTGACATTAACATTTGCGTACCAGCATGTTCAAGTTCTAGGTGTTTTTCCATAATTAATTTGTTAACCAGTTGATGTTTATTTGGCAATAATATCGGAAACCTGAATGTCTCCAAATCCTTTCTTGTGGCAACTCTTGTTTCCACTCTTAGCAATCCATCATTACCTTTGATAACCTTCAAATTCAGATGTTTTCCGTCACTGAAACTTTCTAATTGTATTTCTTTCAAAATCAATTTTTCTGCTTCTTGAATTTCGAAAACCTCCAATTTTCCTTTCTTTCGATCTTTTTGACCTTTCTTCAAATTTCCACAAAATCTTAGTACGTATGCCATGATTCTCGTAATTTTACCAAAAGATGATATATCTTCGAAGAATTTAAACTTGTTTATCTGTGAATTCGTGGCAGAAGTAACAGTCTTTCTTTTTTCAGCGTTAACAATTTCAAAGTCTGGATTAACTTCTATGTTTGACCAGTCCTTTTGAGGATTTCTCAGCCAATTAGGACCATTCCACCATTTAGATTTCGCTAAAACATCTGCACTGCATCCTCGAGAGGGAATATTAGCAGGATTTTGTGATCCTGGAACATAATACCAATCATCTGGATTTGGCAAGTTTCGTATTTCTTTGACTCGATTTGACACGAAGACTGGCCAGTTCTCTGATTTTTTTATCCATTAGAGAGCGTTCATAGAGTCTGACCAATAAAAAGTTGGTAAAGAGGGAAGTTTTAAATCTTCTTTCACTGTACGAGCTAGCCTTGCCCCAATTGTGCAAGCAAGGAGTTCGAGTCTGGGGATTGAAATGGGTTTCAGGGGGGATACTCTGGATCGGGCTTGTACAAGCTGGCATGAAGCAGAATTTCCATTTTCACTCCTTAGAAAAATACATGTAGCATAAGCTGCTTTACTTGCATCACAGAACACATGAAGACTTAAATTCTTGGAGGTTTCCGGATCTTCTATCATGCATCTGGGTATAGTAATAATTTTCAAAATATTAAGCTGTTTTCTCCATTTTTGGAATTTTTCCCCAATTGATGTAGGTAGTGCAGAATCCCACGTGACCTTTAATTTCCAACATTCCTGTAGCATAATTTTTGGTATTAAAGTTACAGGACAAGTAAATCCAATAGGATCGAAAACCCTATGAACCAATGATAATACTTTTCGTTTTGTCAAGATTTCCCCCTTATGTTCATCATCTTTTAGGTCTACAGAGAGCAAATCTTCATTTAAGTACCATTTTAAGCACAAAACAGGGACGCTGCGTCTTTCGATAGGCATTGAATTTTCGGTTTGTGAGCTAGAATCATTGTGCTCCCACCCTCTAAGTTCGAATTTACCCTCTTCCAAAATTGTTTGGGATTCAACCATCAGTTTCTCCACTTTTTCTTTGCTGGTGACACTGCATACCAAATTATCTACATAAAATGATTCTAAGAGAATATGTGCAGTTTCTTTATAATGGTCTGGAACATTCTTTAGGTGGAATTCTAACGTGGCTCCTAAGAGAAATGGGCTTGGTGATATCCCGAATACAACTCTCTGGTGTTGATAAGTTATGTTTTCTTCTTTTCCCCTTTCTTTCCAAAGAAATCTCAAAAAAGGTCTGTCACGTTCTTGTAGCCGAATTTGTAAGAAAGCTCTTTTTATATCTGCAATTATTCCAAATTTACCGTATCGAAATCTGTTTATCAAAGAAGGTATGAGCTCGATAAGATTTGGACCTTTTACCAAACAGTCGTTGATTGATGGAAAGTTTTTTTCTTTAGCAGAACCGTCGAAAACAGGGCGTACCTTAGTGGTTGAATTTTCTTTAAACACTGGCCAATGAGGCAAATAGTGTTCTTCGGCTATTTCCTCATAAGATTCAACCCTTTCGATGATATATTCTGTCTTCCAATCATGAAACACTTCCTCGTAATCGTGTAATTTTCCGATCTTTTCTAATGATTTGATGCAGTTCACAAGTCGTTTTTCAGCTATATTTCTGCAACTACTAAGAGGGTGGTGTTCCTTTATCCATGGTAAATTTACCATATAACGGCCTTCTTTATCTCTTTTAACATTTTGAAGAAAATGTAATTTCGCAGCCTCTTCTAAATCCTTTTTAGACCAGTCTTCCCCCTCAACTCTTATACCCACTGTGTCCAGTCGCCATAATTCTGATATATCCAGATCTCTAATATGGAGAGTAAGCAGCGTCTCACATCTGCTAGTATTTTCTCCAGATTCTCCCATCAAAGTCCAGCCTAAGCGTGTATGCATGGCAACCAGATTATCAGATATCTGCTTGATTTTACCCGTAAATAATCTTCCAGCAAAGTCAGCCCCAATTATAATATGTATTTCATCTGGATCATTTTCATACAAGTAAGTATTTTCATTAATACAAATATCACTTACTAAAATACCAGAGCGTTTAATCTTATTGATAATCTTAGAATTACTGATCTTGGGTATAGATAGACAAATTTTTTCTTGATCCATAACATCTAATTCGCAAATGAAACTCTTATCAATATTACTTATGTTAACGCGATATTTTTTGTGGTCTTCCATTTTTTCAATGCCGCCAAATAACCCATGGATAACAGTATCCTCTTCCAAACACTCTAGTCCTAAAGTAACTGCCAAGAATTTACTGATATAAGATTTCACAGATCCACTGTCAATTAATACTCTAACGTAATAATCTAAACCATTTACATTAATACATACAACCAGAGTTTGTAAAAACACTCTTTTCATAAATGATTTATTAACGAGTACGCCATTACTAATATCATCATTAAACATATTACTGTTTAAAGGTTTACTTTCAGCAATTTTATTTTCCTTTGCATAACATAAAATGTCCAAGTGAGATGATTTCGAACAAAATTTACAAGTTACCCGTGCTGTACAATTTTTCGATAGATGTGAACCACGTTTAATGCATTTGAAACAATAACCATTTTTCATTAAAATATCTTTACTTTTTTGCATTGGTAACGAAAAAACAAACTTACAGTTCGATGAATCATATATGCATGCGTAGGTTTTATATTTTTTATTAATCGTCAGCAGATCGGCGGCAGTGAAAGTATTTCGCTTTTCTTTTTTACTGCTCGATTGCGAAAGTTGTGTCTTCAATAAATCACGATCTCGCTGCGAACATTTGTTTATCTTAAAAGTGCTTTCGTTGTCATGATTTATAATATGTGAGCGTTCCGTAGCATTCAGTCTTTGAGATAAAAATTCTACAAGTTGATCTAAATCATAATCAGAATCACCAGTCTCTCTATTAAAATCAAAAATTAAATTTGGAGGTAATAATTTTAATAACATAGGCGTTAGAAGGTTACCGTAAGTTTCCGAACTAATTCCAAGAGATTTTAAACTTCTAATTTCGGTTTGGACTTGGTCAAAAAATTTCCTGAATAATAGGGGGTCTCTAGAATTTTTTAAAGGAGGAATTCGTAGTAAACAGTTCATGTGAGTATTAACTAAAATATTCTTTTTTCCAAAACGAGATAACAAAATTTCAATTGCAATATCGTAATTTTCAGGCGTTATAGCTAAACCTTCTATTGAACTAAGTGCGGATCCTCTCAGATATGTTCTCAAATAATTAAACATAGTACTTTTGTCTAACGTTTCATTATTATGTATCGCGGTCTCAAATGTGTTCCAAAAGGTGAGCCGCTGAGAATTATTTCCATAAAAATGATTAATTGTAAGCTTCGGTAATTTAACGCTAGCCTTTTCTACTACAAAATTGTTAGCTATTATTTCAGGTACTGCTTTCGATGTTGTTGAAATTGCCGTTGAATTACTTTTTGATAACTCGCGTATTTTCTTTCCAGCACGAAATGTCCATGTTATTATTTTGTCTTGGTATTCTGTGGCGCTTTTAAGTTCATTATCTAATTCCTTAATATCTACAGTAGATTCTATTTCTTCATTTATAGCTTTTAGTTGATCAGAATTAAATTTCAAATGTTCTAAAAGTTCTTCTAGGACGTCAATAGAAACTTCAGAATTGTTAATTTCGGTTTCAATACCTTTGACAGTTTTAGTAACTGTTGTTCTAATATTAGCACGTTTCTTTTTTAATTTATTCAGAATGTCGTCAGCCATTATGTATCAATATTTCTTAACAAAATTCACTATGTAATCAAATCAAATCGATTAAACACAAATCTAATCAGTACAACTATTCATAGAGCTCAGTGTCCCGGCAGGGATGCCAAAATTTTATGTCACTTCTTCAAGGCATTCAATAAAAAAAGGTAAGAACATTTCACTCACCTTCGAATCCGGGGCTGAGCTCTTGAAATCTGTATTTTCTTCTTCGCTAAGCTGACGACTCGAAAATATTCAAAGACAACAGTTCGGATTAATAATTCATCTTTTAGAATTTTAAATGATTTTAATTAACAAAAAATAACTACACTAATAACAACAATTATTACATAAATTTAGATTATATAGAATTAATCCCATGACATGGGCCGTAAATCAGTTCGAAATTTCATTCTCCGAGGCCTAACAAGCTCTGTAAAAACGAAGACGCAAAAAAGTGGCCTCGGCATGTTGCCAAAAAGTGTGTTCCATGATGTGTGGGAGGGGCCAAGCTGATAGAATCAGGGAGTTTATGATACCTTGTGTAATGACGAATCATGCTATGTTATGGGGATCTGATGGACATGAGAAAATATCCTTTTCCGAATATTGCCAACTTACCTCAGTATAGATCCTTATGATTTGCTTATGAGCTGAGTTTGGATCACGACTATTCCAAAGAACATTATTAATGCTCCCGTAAATATGCGTTTAGGTACTGAGTGATATTCTGTACGAGGACAAGCTTCCTGCATGAGGTTATGAAAATATTTCCAGGAATGTTCTTTTGAGTTTGGGTTAACTATCAAATTATGGTAATGTATTCAAATAATTACTGCTCATTAAAAGAAATGAAGCGTATTCATTAATAGGAATTAATCGTCTTGATGCGAGAATTCACAGGTTTCACTACAGGGTTAACGGTATAAGGCCACGTTATACTATCAAAGGTTAAGTTAAGGACATGTTAATAGTTATAAGTTGGTTTAGATAACTTGTGTGTGTGAAAACAACGTATATTTTCCTGTAACTTTATGAATACACAATTTCTTTTTTCAGCATACAAATATTTTTTAGCGCTTCTAGAGGTAATCAAAAGAGTTTTATTGATTCTCTACCCGACAATTTCCAACGCCAAACGGCGATATTAATCGGAATTCTCACATCAAAAAGACTTTTACCCACATTAGTGTTCTTCCTGAAACGTTCGAGAACTTCGAAGATTCCCCGGAGAATGTTTTTGAAGGTAAAAATTGATATAACTCTCATGCTACTGAGCGAAAATTATTTTCGGGTATTTTTTAAAGATACCCAAAAATAATTTTCGCTTCTTTAAAGAGAATTGCGAAAGCAATAGACACATTTAGAATCAAATATTTATAATACAGGTATAACTTTAAACAGGAAATTTTGAATAATTAAAATTATTTTTTGAAATCACTGCAATACGAAATACCAAAAAAACTTGAAAATGTTCGTTGAAATGACGTCGCACTAAGATACTTATGCTTTTAACCTAGTTTAAAACAAAAACTATTCCAGCTAGGACAAATAATAATGAAAATGTCTTCATTTCTCCTACAATAAAAGTAAAACATAAATTAAGAAAAGAATATTAACAAAAGTTAAACTTAATTAAATTGGAACTTCCTAATAATGAACCCTCAGGTCGAAACTTTCCAAAATGCTTCAGCATTAACATCGGTAAGAATAAATATTGTTGAAGTTTTGCTAGCATATTTAATATTTAGTAGTTGTACCTATAAAAGGAAAATTCACAGAAAGGAGACAAACTTTACTAGGAATAACATTTAACTCTGCGTTTTTCATTAGGTGCATTTTGGAGGAGGAAGCAGGAAATTTCAACAGTGGTCTCTCCCAGATTCGAACTCCAGATCTTCCGTTTGCTAGCCACATGGGCTTCCAATCACACCACGAAGGCACGCGTAAGATC
>KK115238.1:338721-381623 GCA_000611955.2 Stegodyphus mimosarum | reverse complement strand
GAAGAAAGTTTTGGCATATGCTATCAAATAGCGTTCAGTCATTTATGAACTTCACGCAACCAGAATCTGATGTAAAGTTCAATGGGCCAAACATTCATAATTCCAAAACAGCGTGTATTTACAGTATAGTTACTTCTAGCTTTATGCCTTTCAGAAAAATCACCATATTTTGCTTATATAGATCGTATTTGACCACGAATATCATTTACTGTCCTTATAATTTCTCTAGGTGATAATCGTAGCTTTTCAGAGGTATCGAACAAAACGGTAGAAGTAGGCAAATTCAAAAATATAAAGATCATTTAAAAATGTGATTTGCAAGAAAGATTCATTCAAAGTTTAGCAGATTTATATAGTTTTGTGTAATTAATCTTTTATAGATACTGATTTCAAGTAATTTTTATTTTCTATGCAATTCATTCTTGTTTTCGTAGTATTCCGTATTTCTGCTTCAGTTCATACTCCATTTTTCAGTTCGCATGGGAATTGCAGCATTTCTAGTTCGCTTTGTCAAATAATAATTTTAAGTAGCATAGATTGAAACAATGCATAGCGATTACAAATTGAGAGAGAAATTGCTGACGTGACGATTATTCAAACTCTGTTGCTTGGTTGACGAGCTGGTGTCTGCTGGTGGGAACTGTTAAATGTTGTGCTTTATACTAAAGGCCTAATAACTTACCTATTTACTGGAGGTTTTACCAAATTACCCATCGAAGGTTACTTTGTTATGATCAAAGCTCTGTTTTTGTTCCTTTCCTTTATTTTTGTAGGAGCGTGTGTAAGGAATTAAAGTGGGTGTATAATATTGATATTTGTTAATAATAATAAAACTGCTGCTTATGCGATAAGTTCTTTATTAGTACTCCTACTGCTATTGATAAATATGAAAATACTTTTGTTTCACCTATAAATATTGTATTATCACTGTTTAATATGCTGAAGATAATCTGTGGTTAATAATAAATCCTCTGTTTTAATACACTGCTTTATTTTCTTTGTTTTTATCCATTGCATAAAATTCATGTTCAAGTGATTTAAAGCTAAATATTTTATTCGTATATACAAACAAAAAACAGATAGAGTTATTTCGTTTACTAATGCTTTTATTTTACCAGAAAATGCTACGCGATGGGCATAACTGACTTCAGTGTAACGGAGAGGAGGATTTTTACAGGACTGAATTTTTCGGTTTCAGTTTGTTATGTGTTGAAGAAAATGGAAGAACATATAATATAGCAAATGAGATTTTGTTTTCATTTCTTTCAAGATTTTCATTAGTGATAACGGTGGAAGAATCTTAAGTTTGACTAACGTTTATTTTATTTTAAAACTTTACTATCATCTCTTATTTTTCACTTCCGGCCAGAATAAACGAGTGAATATGTTTATGCAACTTGTACTTGCTAACGCTTAAGTATTTAAGTTGTGGCTTTTTGCCAAGAGCAGAGTTAAAAGGGGAGAGAGTGAGCCGTCTTGCCAGTAGATTTCACGCGAGCTTGCCATCAGTTACTGTCCGCCTTTAAGGCCAGAGAGTTTAGTCCTCTCGAAAGCTAAAGACGTATTGTAGTTTTCCACAGTTTGCGAACTACATACGTAGTAATTTAAAAGGCCAGCCTTAGTGTTAGTCATCTGTGTAAAATATTAAAAGTTAGCTTTTACTTAAATTTTAGTTAGTTAGTAGTCTTATATTTTTACGTTCAGACCACAAGTGGTTGGTATTTGTATTCCGAAGTGCGGGAGCGCCTGTGATATCGTGGAAAATAAAGGGTAATTTAACCCTTCTGACTGCGGCCTTGACTGCGGCTTTGAAAGTTCGGTTTAATATTCAACCTTAAAATCCCAGACTTCGTAAGTGAGAATAAATTTTCAAATTATATCCTAGAAAACAACTGTAAAGGGTTGGTAATTATATTATCAGTTTAGTAAAGGTTTACTAAACTGATAATAAGCCAGTGCCATTTGTGTAACCAGTGCTATTCTCAACAAAATGTGTATTGAATATTATTCCATTTTACATCAAAACTTGGTTTCAAATTTTTATGAATCCTCTCACTTTAGTATTTTAAAATACTTCAAATACTTATCAGCTAGAAGATCATTTATGCATTCCAAAATTTTTTATGTTTAGAGAAGGATTGCCAATTCTTTTAAAGACTGCCAGATTTTCGTATGAGCAAAGTTATTTTCTGGGCATTCCTTATGCTGGAAGTAAAATCATATTTAAAGAAATATTTTCTAGGTGGAAAGTTGTTAAGGACATTTTACGGAACTCACTTTAAATAACTTACCTGAGACAGCAGAGGTAGTGGAACAAATATTTACGTAATATTAGACAGTAGATAGGTAAAGTGAAATGCAATTACCTCATAAGTAATAAAGGATACTAGTCGCAGATACGCATGGTTTTTGGTGTAATTTGATTTCTTCCATTACTACTACTCGATAAAGCTTTAATAAAATAATGAGAGTGTTACCTACATTCAAAATAATTTTGCTTCTAATTGAGAAGTGGAGCATAGACAGGAAAATAGACGTATTCCGTCTCCCTCTCTTATTCAAGAAATGGGGTACATAATACACTCATGGACAAAACAATTAGCGCACCAAGAAGGAGTCGTCAAAATGAAACGAAATTTTACATACGTAATAACTACTTTGATATAAGTAAATGATTAGAAAATCAAATAAAAAGGATAATTTATTTCAGAGAAAAAGGCAAAAGAACGGAGGAGTTAATACTCTTACTCCGTTCGACCCCCTCTAGCGCAAATGCACGATGCGATACGATCGGGCATTGAGTCATACAAGTTCTGTATGATGTCTTGAGACATTTCGTTCCTTATTTGCTGTAACCTTGCCTCTAGTTCGTTCAAACTCGTGGGATGCCCAACTCGTCGTCCCAAATGATCTCAGACATGCTCGATTGGAGACTAATCTGGGGATCGGGCAGGCCAAGGAAGGCTAGTAACAGTGCGGAGACAGTCTTGTGACACCCTTGCCGTATGAGGCCGAAATGTTGAAAACTTGTTGAAAAATGGCTCATGGGAGCCGTTGCATGAGTGGCAACACATGTGGTTGCAGGATTTCATGAACATATCGCTGGGCTGTCATGGTGCCACAGAACAATACTAGGGGTGACAGTGTATTGTAAGCAATGGCACTCCATACCATCACACCAGCTGTGGGAGCGATGTGTCGCTGTACAGCAAAGGCAGGATTGAGGCGTTCACCACGGGCTCTCTACTCACGAACACGATTGTCATCACTGCCGAGATTGAATCTGGATTCGTCGCTAAAGACGACCTGGTTCCATTCCGCTGCAGTCCAGTTTCCTCGTGCTTGACACCACTCCAAACGAAGGCGTCGATGGGTGGGCATCAAGAGCAGCACACGTAATGGGAGCCGCGATACCAACTGTCCTTCAGCCAGGCGCCTTCGTATGGTTCGAGAAGAAACAGGGGCCCCTAGTGAAGGTGCTACCTGTGCCTGGATGGCGACTGATGAAGCAGTTGGCTGTACGCGTGCATTTCTTACGATGTGGCGGTCTTCTCGACGACTGGTCTCTCGAAGTCGTTCTGAGCCTGATCTTCGTGTATATGACATCTCTCGAGTCCACTGGTCCCAACACCTCCTCACAACACAATCAGAGCGGCCTAATTGACGAGCTACTCGCTTAGCTGATCACCCAGATTCCATCATCCCGACGATTCTCCCCCTCTCAAACTGCTACAACTGCCCATATTGTCTTCGAACACGACGTAATGGCATGTCTACCTCAGCTCTTCCTTTGTAAATGATTCAGCACCTTCAAACAAGCTTTGGTTACCTGTTTTATACTCCACAGAGTACGACGTTCAACGCCCTCTACCGGCTATACGTAATGCGCAATCAAGCTGCATTTCTAATCATTTGCATATCTCCCCGACATGTACCTTCATTGCAAGTTTCGTTACGATCCCGCAATTATTTCTTGGTGCGTTAATTTTTTTGTCCATCAGTGTAGTTTATGCTTTGATCGTTTCGCAAAAAACCGATGCATCACCTAGAAAGATCAATCAGTACATAATAATAATTCATTGATGTGATATGCCATAGGCTGCTAAAAGGATTTGTCTTAAATCTGGACTTAAAATATTGGATGCGTTTCATGGCTGCAGATTAGTTACACTAAGACGTTCACTTAAATGCTTCCATAGTAATACACTACTCTGTCTGCATTTTGAACTCGAGTATTATATTAATGACTTTTAAGAAAAATAAAATCCTCCAGCTTTTCAGCCTTTGTGTAATAAATTTTATCTTTTCTTCTCTTTATTGCATATCAAATATTTTAAAATCCTAAAGGCATGGTATAATCGCCTCAGACTTGAAGAAGATGAAGGTTTAAAATATATTTTTTAAGACATTAAAGACACTTTCTTGTTTGGCCTTGTATAAAAGGAGATAGCGTTCCAGTCAAACAGATAAAATGTTTTGTGTTCAATACTAATCTAGCGCAGGCTGGGGTTTTCAAAATCTCGCGCTTAGAAATGGCTTTGTATTGGTGCGAGAACTAAAATGAGATATAACAACTGACGGTGAGAGCCTGTTTGATTTCTGAACCTTTGCGCTCCCAAAAATCTCTGATGATTCTATAGTTTGAGTCACTGAACGATGATCGGAATCAGCTTTATCTTCGATAGATTTCTACTAAATATCAATATGAGTGTAAGTGATTGGAATATTACTGTAACAGAGTATATACGGAAAATTCATGTGGTAGATAAATTTGTTTAGTTGTAGCCTTAATACGCATGAGATACTTAGTGGCCGTATATGATATAAATATCCACTGCAGAGGTAAGTTTAAACAAATATTCGTGCTCTTAAATGCTGTAATTAGAATGTTAATTTCAGCTCTGGTATTCTCAATGCCGCAGTTGGAAGGGAAATGTTACCAGTAATTATAGTGTAATGGTTATGATTCAAAGCGTTAACCCTCAAATTTAGTGCATGAAATTACGGTCATTTGTAAATAAAGAACCTAACTGGAATGCATGAAAGGCAAAGACTTTCCGGTGTCTAAAATGCAACGAGTTTACTTTCGTATACCGGAAAGCCCAGTAACCAAGTGTGAGTAACTTGGAGATATGTAAAGTTTAGATGATAAAGATTCATGTGTGCAAGAACTGAATCAGAACAAATGAAATTAAAATATATCCTCCGATACAATATCACTATGGCTCAATGCACAATTACTTCAAATTCTTCGTAAATGTTTTGGTGTATTTTTTAAATTAATGGGCAAAAATGCACTTTATAGTAGTTTTAAAACTTAAATATTTTGTTGTACGTCAGGCATTATGAAATTCTGATATTATAATCATTAATTATCAGCTAAATGAGTAAACCTGAATTCACACAATATCCAAGGAGAATTAAATATTTTATTTACCGGAAGATAATTTCACTTTTTGATTGGAGATCAGCGACAGAGAAAACAAATAATAACTGAGCTGACTGATCACGAATTTTGAGTGCAGCAAGTGAACCTCCAACTTTCTTTCTCAAGAACACCATTAATTTCGTAATGTCGTCGTACGGAAATTTTCCCGTGTGTCATGAATAATTCAACGTCTATCTATTTCATAACCAAATGTTCGAAGGATTTTTGGAACTGGAATTCGATCAAAATGTCAGCTTTCTTACCTAGTGTTCAGAGCAGTTAAATACTTCTGTTACACAGAAAGTATGCGGCACTTGGCTCTCCTGGCCTGGGATAAAAATATGTTTAAAGTAATCTAAATGATTGTAATGTAAATTTTGTAGAATGTGAACTTAAATAAAAAATTTAATATAATTCTGGTTCATGTTTTAGATTTCAGAATTTAAAATTTTAGCTTCATATTCATCTTATATAGTGTTTCTTAGTCTGTGGTCCACAGATCACAAGTAGTCTTCAAAGTCTACCCTTGTGTCCTCTTAGATTTATAAAAAAAGAGAAAAAATAAAATTTAGATTAATTGCAGATACTGAAAAATCTCAGAATTTGGAAGTTGTTCATAGCAATAGTTATATCAGGTTTTTCTCCGAAGACTGATATCTTATTAAATTTATTACCAATTACCCTATCTACAAAATTTCCACTCTAGATTTAACAACAAAAGAAAGGTTTAGAGCATTATTGCTGAGGTGCAGAAAGAGTACGGATGTATTATATGGATGTATGTTCTTACCAGAATGCATCCAAACAAGAAAAACTATGCAAGAATCGCCAGACGCATACACCTCATTAGTGTGAGTACTAAACTTAAACATTTAATTTTTAATTAATATGATAAAGATTATTCAAACTCTAACAGTCTTGAATTATGAAATATAAATATAAATTTTCTTTCATGAAATTAGTTATTTAGTAGGAATATGAAACTGAATAAATTTTAATCATTGTATTGTAATTATATAAGTGTACTGGTAGTACCTTATGCTAAAAAGACCTGTTTTCGAAAGGGATGAGAGTAAGGAGGTCTGGTTGGCATTAAAATTTTTAAACGTGGCCCCAACTTAAAGTTCAAAATCGCTGATTTAATGTTCGTCTGCTCTTTTTAATTCTCGGTGAAATGTCTATTGAATTTTCATGCATTTCACTCAGAAATGTCTCTTTTAATGATCGATAACTTTCAATTCTTTTAGATCGTCGTCGGTTTCTTTTTCCTTTCTTTTTTTAACTTTTAATTCTTGTACCGTTTCCTCAAAGAAGGTGTTCAATTCAAAGTTGAAATCACGTCATGAAACAGAAATTTCTTTCTTGTGTGAATAAAATATTGCTTAAACTGCTCTGTACTAAAATTGACGGGCTTATGAAATACCTCTTTAACGTTGGCGTAATTGCCTGCCATTGGGCAGGCTTAGGCGACATTAAAATTCCCAGAATCTAATGGGAGTAGCCCTGACAGAAATGTAACCTAATCTTCTTTCGTTACAGCCATTCTAGTGATCTACCTTTCATATAGTTTTGAATAAATGCTAATATCGCCATTTCCATCAGACTGCGTCATTAGCTTTTGAAAATTATTACTTTTATCATTTCCGAAGTTCAGAAGAATCGGCATTTTGTTTGAGCTTAAGCTCTAATTCTAGTTTACTCAATTCAAACTCTACCTCTGCCTCCCACTCTGAGTTTTCTAATTTAATTTTCTCCTTACATTTCCGCTCAGCGATAATTGCATTTAATAAATTCTGGTAAATTCTTCATTATAACTTTCCGCTTCAGCAATTTTACTGCTTAACTCATCAGTCTTTGGATTTGGCTGGTTAATTAAACCCAACTTACCTGTCAATGCAATTAAATCAGTCTTACGAGCTTTCGTTAAATAAATAAATAAATAAATGAAAATTTAATTCTGTGAAAAACCTAAACTATAATTTGTAAAAAACTATAACTTTCACCTCATTTTGAGACTGAACTAATTCGTGGTACTTTTCTCCCATTATGTTTTGAACTTCAGTCTGCCATCATTGGGCGTAAGCAAAAATAGACTACCACGCTGTGACTTTTGGAGCCGCTATGTCATAAGGATATGTAAACCACCCCCATCTGTAATCTTAATGTTACTTAGAATTCTTTTATTTTATGTCTGTAAAGTAAATATTTTCAATTTACTTTTCCAGTCGTTATTGTGGGAGGGAATTATTCAGGTTACAACTCACAATTTGACGCTTGTTTCAGAACTATCGTTATTTTGTTGAACATTACTATGTAGTTTCACAGAAATTCTTTAAGACATCTCCTTTATAATCCAGTTTATTTTTTTATCTCGCTTCTTACACCATTTTACGTGGGCTTGACATCTACTTGAACTAATGCAATGAAGAAACACTTTCAAAGAATAAATATATACTTCAAATTAACACAAATGCTTTACTTTGCACGTACTCTCAAAAAAAGCAAACACGACTGACCATTCATCTTTAGAATCCTGAACTCTTGTCTTTGCCAGCTTCAAAGAGGCATTCTTTTAAAAATAATACAATATTATCGTATATTGGCACACGATTAGTTAAGTGTTTTATTAATCACAGTCGCACGCAAACACGTATTAATTTCAAATTTCAAAACCTCTAGTGCCCCTATATAGCCACTAATTCTTGCGTCTGAATTAATTAGGCTCTGATTTATTTTAATTCTGGCAAAGCACTCAAGAGATATCTGCCTAAAGCGAGGGATGTTTTCATGGAGAATGTTCTAAGGTTGCACAGCTGAACAGCTGCCTTATGCACCTCCACACTGGTCCTGCACTGAGTATTATGGTATGGGGCGGTATTGGGTATCACTCTCGCACTCCTCTAGTACGCATTGCCGGTACTTTAAACAGCCAGCGCTACATCTCCGAGGTGTTGGAGCCAGTTGCCATTCCTTACCTTCAGGGCTTGCCCACAGCCATATTTCAACAGGATAATACGCGACCACACGTGGAACGCATTGTCCAATGGTTTTTCGTCAATCGCCAGATTGAATTGCTTCCTTGGCCGGCTCGCTGTCCTGATCTTTCGCAGATAGAAAACATGTGGTCCATGGTTGCTGAACGATTGACCCAGATTACATCCCAAGCTGCCACATCAGATCAACTTTGGCAACGTGCGGAAGCTGCTTGGTCTGCTGTACCCCAAGAACACATCCAAAGTCTCTTTGAATCAATGCCGAGGAGTGTGGCAGCGGTGATTTCCAACAGTGGCGGCTACTCTGGCTACTGATTCTGGAAGGAACCACACTTCACAGAAGTCTATAAATTTAATCATTTGATACTTGGTCAACATGTTATCTACTAAATAAATTTTGTCGTGATATCACTTGTCTTTCTTGGTGTTGCAATTTGGGCGGCCAGCAGTGTACGAGAGAGTATTAAGTTTACAGACAAGTAAAATCGAAAACGTGACGCTGATTATTCAGTAATGGTCCTGTCCGTGAAAAGGAAATTTTCCCCAGTTCTGGTATACAAGCTGAAAATAATATTAGCAGGGTTACAAACGTTCCAATCGAAGAGATCATTAGGAAGCCGAAGCTACTGAACATAGGGTGGTTCGCCAGCGGATGAGCGGTAAATTCCCTCAAAACTTGTAGCTTGACTCGGAATAAAATCACGGCGAACAGGTTTTCTGCATGAGCATTTTCATGGACTTTCCCATGTGTGACTTGAATGCGAGCCACTTTCTATTATAAAGACTACCATGAAGCATCCCTCCTTTAAGGCAGATGGCACTCACTTCCTTTTGCCATAATCAAATAAACCAACCTAAAAAAGTCTCTTACGGTTCCTGAAGACATTAAAAATGATGCACCTGCATTTTAAGGCAGCTCCGATTTGATGAACTCAAAATAAAAACCCGGTATTTTATTGATAACAGTGGACGAGGTAAGTATATTTGAAAATTCTCGTGATTACGTTTATAAAGGGATTGGTAAACAGTTTGGACAACACTAAATAGAAACATTCGTAGCAGACTAACAGATTTGAGTTCATTTCAAACATTCTTTTTGAAAGAGAAAGAGTTTATTTCTTTAGTTTCATGACACACATTATTACTAACTTTAAACGACTTTTCACCAATCCCCTGAAGACTGCTTTCCAATCAATTCTACATTCAGATACTGTTATATCTTTGAGACCTATTGTTGTTTAAAATGGGGAAACACGTCGATTTACCAAATAAGGAACTGGACACATATTTCTAGATATTTCCTTACTTTATTTCGGTCAGCTATTGGGATAAAAATATTTTGTGGTAAAATTACGAAATTCGAATTCCAATTTACAATTTGTTTATATGAGTATTTAATACGTATTCTTTAACAATCATAAAAATAACCTAATTCTTCAATTTAGACAATATTTCAAACTAGATAGAAACAAATTTTACAAAATGAAAGATTCTTATATTATAACCTGAATATAAGAAGACGAAAGTGACAACGAATTAGACTGAGCTAAAGGGTCTGCAAAATTTGGGATTAAATTAAACTTCTTACGAGAACAAAGAATTAACTGTATGAGTTATAAATGTATGATTAGACCAGAGCTCTAACAGACAACTGGTGAGTTTTCAGTATGTTTTAGTAGTACTGCAGAGACAGGGAAAGGTTGTAAAGGACACTTTATTAATCCAAAGGAAGTTCAACGCACAGCACCACCTCATGCTTATAGAAGCCAATGGCTCTGGCTTTCAATCAAACACAATGGATGACCTAAAACTAATGAAATTTAAGTATAGCCTAAGAGCTTCACAGTATAAAAAGTGCGCAAGTCGTCTCTGACCGAAGTCGGCGTAAACAGGCTTAAAGGCAAGAATAACTCAACGCCGCAGAATAATGATCGCTAGAGAATCAAAGTTAGCAACGTGGTCTTCAAGCAGGAAGAAAACGCTCTCATTTCACCTTCCAAAACCTTCCTTTTTTCTACCAAATTTGAATATTGCTGAAATTTGCATTATGGCAGAGAAATGAAATCGGGGCTGACAGGAAAGGAAATTAACATAAAATAACTGGCTAGAAACTTAAATGATACTTTATAATACAATTTATTACTATTATTATTTGATTATAAACCTAAACTTACAGAATTTTAAGAAAATTAAAATTTTTTCTTTAAACAAAAAATGCGAGTAAAATCACATTGCGTATACATAATAATATAGAAATAACTTTGATTGGCTCAAATTCATTTTACTGTAGTTAATTTCATTGAATTTGGTTAAAAACTGTTTGATTTGCATTTTCAAGCTTTACGTTACCTTAATTGCAAATTCCTGAAAAGAAGTGATGAATAGTATGAATACATACTTAGCGTTTAATAATATAAGTTTTTTTTTTATTTTTCATCTTAAAGAAAATGTCGGTAATATTATGCGAAATTGTAAGAAGATTCAGCGCTTTTGGTAATTTTTCATAATGTTCAGTAATGCCCAGCGAAGAGATACTCTTGGCTGCACATTACTAAACAGCAAGACGAACTCTGTTATTTACGCTGTTAATAAATGTAGAGTACTTTTAATTAGCTTTCCCTCTTATCTGATACTCTTGCTAAGTTAATAAGGCTTTATGTTAATTAACCAATTATTATAATTTGACCTTTACTAAAACTTATTCCTTAAATAGGCGTTACGACAACGCTAATTAGTTGTTTGTGTATTTAAGCTGAGGGCTTGAATGTTTAGAGCAGATCTTCTTGCAGCTTCGTTTTGCTGTTACAAAATCTTAGTCTGTCACTGCGATCCAATGAAGACGTATTTTTCTTAGCTCTTAGGTCTTAAATTCCGATTTACATAAAAAACGCTATTCTGATAACAAAAATACAAAAATTATATCCTCTAACAGCTTTCAAACTGAGCAGTTTCTTGTAGCAAGGTTCAAAATGATTCTGGTCAAATAAATCCTAACCCTTTGGATATCATTTAACAATTCTGAGCCTCTTCAATGCAAAGTTATGTGGTGTCAACCAATAACATTAGAAAAGTATGTAAAAATAATATAACATTTGCTCTTTCTAATTATATAACTCTTTTCCCATAATACTGAGAGTATAATAAGTTTAAATTAATTTTGTGATTTATTTATGTTAACTCTAAAAGCATAAAATTCATAGAAAAGCATTGTTCTTTATAAGATAACTTATGTATGTTTATGCTATAACTGTCAATGGCATCTTAAATCTGAAATGTAGCACAGTATTTTTAACTTACACAAAAGTTTTATAATACGACGGTACAGAAAAATTTTCTCTTCCACACTATAGACGTTTCATCCTAATATACTCAATATCATCAAAGCTATTAATAGTTTTGCAATATTCTTATATTAATATTTAATATTTTAAAATTCGTAGAGCTCCACTGTTGTCCATACCCATGTTAAAATTGTAGAAATAGCCCATTCTTAAAATCTATCTAGGAATAATTAAATAAATAGTATCTTAATTTTCTTAAGAAAAAGAAATACTTTTCATACAAATCAATTTTCAAATTAGGTACAAAGATACTACTAAACTCAATATACAGGCTAATAGTAAAGAAAAAAACCTTTTAATGTAATTATATTATACATATACTTAGTTACACTTAAAAGAATGGTTTATCACCATACGCAATAAATAAGTGCGCAACAATCAAAATAAAAAATTCAAAATCATAAAATATTGATAAATTAAAGTAACAACATTATAAAGTTTTTGACGTTTTTTTAATTCATTTCCCTTTTATAGCTCTTTCAATAATTTCTTCACCATCTTTCTTCAAAGAAAATTTTCAATCAATAGATTGGAAATACTGTATAAGTTCTTGAAGCCACCTTGTAGAGACATTAGGATTTTTTGGAAGCAGGAACCATGAAAAATATGCATTGCCTTCGCCGGGGATCGAACCACGGACCTCTGAAATACCGGCTCAGTGTGCTGACCATTACACCACGAAGGCACGCTAAGAATGTGGGAGATGTACCTTATATACTCCCCTTTTTAAAGGGCGACTAGGGTTTTAGGGGACCTAGTCGCCAAATCCTGGGTGTGGAGAGTCATCATCCACAACCCTTTTAGTTCGGGCGCCACTGTAGAGACATTAGGTTAATTACAAGCAGGAGAGGTGAAAAATATGCATTGCCTTCGCCGGGGATCGAACCACGGACCTCTGAAATACCGGCTCAGTGTGCTGACCATTACACCACGAAGGCACGCTAAGAATGTGGGAGATGTACCTTATAACCTTTACATCCAGAACTCTCTCAACCAATCTTGAATAACAACTTCAAACCTTTCCCTATAACAATGTTGTCTGCATCAAGATCTTTAAGTATTTCTTCGCTTTACATCTCTGACACTACCTCTTACTCAGTAACAAACCAAAAGACAAACTCAAAGCTTAGATTTTTCATTTATTCCCAAAACACTACCAGAAATCAACTACCATAACAGAAGAAAATACAAGTAACAATCATAAGATTCACGAAGATTATGACAAATGCATAATACTATTAGAAACAAGGAAGAATGGCAAGAAATGCCTCTCAAAAGAACTTTTTTAAAAGATCAACATAATAGACTTCACAAACGATTCAGCCATGGATACATCACAAATAACAACGAGATAACGTCTTCACCAGGTAATCTACAACTTACACCTTGGAGAAATTCTAATATTAATCAATATTTCTCCAATAATTCGCAACGCACTCAAACATAGCTCTTCAAAAACATGGAATCTTCCCCAATACACTGCTATGAAATATATGGATATCTCTTTTTTAGCAGAACAAACGTTTCTACTGAGAATCAGCAGTTGTCATCATAACTTCAAATTTCTAGTGATTTTCAATGCTACAACATTTCTTCTTCGTACTCCCAAATTCAGAACTTAATAACATAGGCACTTCACCAATTTGTTCCAATAACGCACACACTCCTTTGACTAAATCCTATGCAGGTATTCTAAAATGTAGCAACAATCAAGGACATAAACATCTTCCATCACTGATAATACTTCCAAGGAGAATATGAAGACAACACAATTACAAACTTAGGAGTAAAAATTAATAAAAATTTTCAAATGAGAAGAGTGTTTTGGTTGTGTCATATCCTAACAATGAAGAAATTCATAAGATTAACTCAGTTTTAGAGAATAATGATAAAACCAATCATCTCATTTCTTTAAAAGTTTCTTCCAAACGCACCCCCCCCCAAATGTGCTATCTTAAATTTACTTTACACGGGGTTGTCACGCTACTTGGAGAACAGGGAAAACCGGAAAAAGTAGGAAATTCGAAAATCAAACAAAAAAAGTCAGAGAGTTTAAATATTTTATTCTAAATCTTTAAAAGCCAGGGAATTTTATACAGCGATCCCACAAAAAATTGAGTTTTGCGCCGATGTTGGAAGTGATTACATTCTTAGCGCGCGTGAGCGTCACTCAGGCAGCTGGCAGAGAGCCAATTTTCGCAACTCCAATCAGATTGTCTTTTAGAAAGGCAAAGCAAGTTTCCAGGAACCTCGAGAATCGTGTGACTCGTATGCGCATGGGCAGAGCATGTTGAACTAAAGAAAATACGTATTCTTGTATAAAACAAAATCGGTTTAATCCTAGTATAACACTTCCGACTCCTTCCACAACCCAGTCCTGACATACTACTGTCAAGAGCCCATGCGGCGTATGCATTATCGAGCCGGACACGTCGCGTGTTAACAGCGGCATCCGGGCGATATGGATATTGATTGATTGATTGATCTTAGTATAAGGGTATGGCACACACGGGATTTGGCAAGATTATGATGAGCAGTAAACGGGCCATTTTGGTATTGGCGGCAGTTTTCAAAATCATGTTAAGGCCGTAGCGCAGTGCTTCTCAAACTTTCAATATTTAAGACCCGGTTTTCAATCATAATTTTCATCGCGCCTCCCGTACAATAAGAATATATTAAATGAAATAACAATGTGCTTTGACTCTAAAACTACAGTACGACCTTAATTATAAAGTATAATCTACTTTAATAATTTTTTAGATAATCTTTTGTTTTCGACTTTTCGACATGCACGCGCCCCACAGATAGGGTTATCGCACGCACCACAGTTTGAGAATCGCTACAACGTAGCGTATACTAGGATTTTACCGCAAAATGTTTTAAATCTTTTTTTTTAAATAAATGCCTTATTCGTCATTTTGCAGTAAAATAAAAAAATAGTAATCAGCCATCTAGGCTAACCATTTAATATAATTATATTCGCCAAAATATCGCTGATTATTGTAATTCAGTTTTTAATTATTTCAGTGTTATTCATATCATTTAATGTTTCTTTTTCACTCTAAGTTTATTTATTATTAGTAAATAATACCTTCAAATTTCAGGAAATTTTCTCTGGTATAATCCTGAAACTAATTCTAGCAGTATGATGACATACCATCACGAAATTTAATGCTCATATTTTTTGCTTATGTAGGCTGCTAAATAAATATAAAATACCTGAATTTATTTAAAACTATCATTAAATAGATTTCTTTCTTTCATTTAGCTGCAAAATAACTGCAAAAAAAGACATTTTTTTAATCCACATTGGGCAGATTCTGATCTCAATCTTCAGTGGAGAAAACAACTTCTATTATAGTTATACTAGTAATGCTTTGGAGATTATATATATATATATATATAAGTCCTTTGGAATTTGAAAATTTTTGTGTTTTCAAGTGGTACCATAATTAATTTACCTCTAAGCACAGCCAAAGCGCATTACGCGGATAGACTGGAATTTTCTTAAAACACACCTGGAAAGTCAGGGAATTTCCTTCTCCTGTTTCAGTGGCAACTCTGTCTACATCACCTCAGCTGAAGAACTTACAAATGTAACAGAACTATTTAACCGTAACCGAATTATATTGAACGCCACCAAGCGGCGAAGACGAACAGTCTAAGTCAGTCGACCTGCAGCCGCGAACACGTTAAGTTGTCATATAGTAGATGTCTGTAATTCGAATGTTTAATGTTCCGTTATATGTTTAATATTTATGTATATTTCCTTGTACCCGTTCCTGTGTGCTCTATTAATAAATACCTTTAAAGCTAGCCGGCGTTCGTGTTTATTGAGGAACGGCTACACAAACTTAATATCCAAAAATCTTCCATACAGATAGCACAGATTTCAAGCTCTTGTTCAAATTAAACGACAAACGTAATAATGCTATTAAATTTATAATCGAATGCTCACCTTCTGCATTCACAGCTCTAATGAATCAAAGAATCCTCCATCATAGATGGAGAAGTCACAGAATTGCAGAATTATTAAGTCTCCAGAACTGAAGAAAGAAGATAAAAATCAGATCCAATTTCTGTAGAGATGGGGAAATATGGCGAGATTTTGTCAGAAATCCTTTGCGCTATATGGTAGCCTTAGCTTTTGTTGACTTTGAACTTAATAACATAGTGACAGCTGTAAATAATATTGAATATGACGTTCTTAAGGTAGGCCGTCTGCTTTGCCGAAAAGTGATTCATATTCAGAAAGCTTAAAAGGACTTTTGACTGATTCACTCATATTAATCTCAAGAAGCGAATACACTGCCATTTTGGAATATCTTCAGAATTACAACAGCAGTGAAACTTCCTGTAATTGGGAACCACTCTATGAATCAGATCTGAAAACAATTGCTTCCAATACTGAGAAAACTGGAAAGTTGGTTTCTCAACAATGAGCATACCTTGACTGTGGAAATATCTTTAAAGGAAATAGGGATCCCTATGAAAAGATAAAAGAATTGAGTTATGAGAAAATTTTCAGTTTATGGAACTAAACTACATGGAACTATATGGAACATATACGAACTGGGCTATATGGCTCCTATACGAAATGGACCTATATGAACCAATATGAATCTATATGAAACTATATGGAACTGCATGGAAAACTATATTTATGGAACCAAGCTAAACCAAAGGACTGCGATGAATAAATGTCTCAACATTTCATGGACAACTTTCTATATAAACGACAGTACTATTTTTATTTTAAGCAGTATTACATGGAGTCTATATTTCATATTGACTTGAACACCACTTCATGTATGGTATCAAAATTTATTTTCAAATCTTCAACAATAATATATTTTCAAACTGATATATGCACCGCATGTCAAAGTATTTATAATTTGGATGTTTCCAAAGTGTGTAAGTGCAATGGCACCAGCTGTAAACGATGGTTGTAATTACAACTTCAATTCAAAATTTATTAAACACCCTTCAGTTCGTTGCAGTCCCAGATACACACGAGGTGGCAAACCTGGCGATGTCGGTTGCAACCAAATGCAGCTCTTTTTGTGGCGCCGCGCGGGATGTCTGTGTCCTGTAGGTGTTTTGGACAGAAGAGCTATAGGACATTATCCACTTACTTATAAGAAATAGTGGGTGTCTTTCGCATTTCTACCTGTATCTCTTACAAAATCTTTCCTCACCACTTCTAACGCTGCCCTGTGCGTGCTTTCCGAAATGCCTGCACCGTTCGTGCTTTCTGGAATATCTTCTGTCGGAGCTAGAAGTGATTAAAACCAAAGTATTACAGCTTAGGAATGAAGTTTCCTTAAAACACTACTTATATCCGAATAACATTGAATTCTCAAATTCTCCATATTCTTGGTACCCTGGAAATTCATCTTACACAAAAAATGTACTTAAAAGGGATTATATCAGTACATATGAAATAGCATTTATAGACGTATCTAAAATAGAAGAAAAAGTAGGATCAGCCTGCATTTTCCAGAAAGCCAAAAATCTAAAAATACTTTGTGAAGGTCGCGTAAGGCCAGAAAATACAGTTTCTCAAACGAAAATTTTAGCAGTTAAAATGCAATAGAAATTGCAGTTAACAATGAATGCAGTCAGCTTACAATTCAATCAGAGAATCTTTCTTCGCAACATGCATTAGTGAATTTCAAACATGCTTCTCCAACAACACACGAAATCTTCAATCTTCTCCATGAAAATAAATAAATTAAAATTTATCTTGTCTGGGTGAAACCACATGCATGGAAGAAACTGCGAAAGCGGCAGCTACTACTCCTGTTTCCGAAGATATGAAATTAAAATGTCCTAATCATTCCTAAAAAACGAACCGCATAAGAAAGTATACCATAACTGGCAGAACGAATGTAACTCTGTTCCCCAAGGCAGGAGAAAACATAAAATAATCAACGCAATAAATGGGAAAGGATGTCTCAGTAAACCCAATTTAAGTCAGTTCATAACTGGACATGAACCTTTCAAATACCTCTTCCTCAGACAACTGTGTTTGTGACGAAAGAAAAATAACTAGAACACTACTGATTCTCTTGCTCACTAATACGCGCAGATTCTCAGCGTTAGTTCAACTACAGACGAACTCGACTTCATCACAAAATCAAAAAACTGTGTTGAAAAATACTTTTCGGAACAAGCGCAAAATATTTGTGAGCAATAACTTGCAAGGTATATTTTAATTTTGTAACACTTTTTTTTAATTTCGAAACCCTTTCCTATCAATTCTTGTTTCCACGCAAATAAGTTGGAAGAGGTATTTAAAGAAGGATCAACTAACTTCGATAGAGCGTGCTAGAAGTCCTAAAAAGTTAAATATAAACGCTAAGTAAAAAGATCATTGGAATCTTCTTATTATTTTTTTATTCGTTTGGAAGTAAAATGATAACTCTCTTCCAGTGTAGGAGAGTCTGCAGGACATTAACACTAACGTTTATATACAGCAGAACCTCCAAATTCCCTAGAGTGTTTCTCAGAATACAGTGAAGTATTTTATTAGATTTACTAACCACGAAGACATAATTTTAATGAAAATAAAAAGCGAAATTTCAACATTCATATTCCATTATTATTGAATGAGCATAAAACTTTAAGCCTAATGTAAAGCTAAATTTACGAGAGATTTTCAGTTTTCTACAACCCACTAACACAAGCACATGCCCATTAACACTAGCTGAGGTTACTAACAGAACTTAGAATTAATATTCTAATGAACTTTTGCAATCTTTGTTCAGATTTTGAATAATAGCTTTAAATTAAGTCATGTCGCTGAGGTGGAAATGCCACTAACATTATTCACAAGCTTAAGAAAAGTAATTACTACAATTACAATAGTATTAATTCACTAATTTATGCTGCCGTAATATTAGTAAAATTAAGTTTTGTTTCACTGATATATTTCAAAAACTATCATTACTAGGATGTATTGCTAGTTATTCAAAGATGTTAGGAAACTGAAAAGCATATAAACTCGAAGATTCATTATAATATAATAAACGAAAATTTAGTATCTATACAGGCAACGTCGTGAATGAAATATTTCAAAGCATCAGAATTTAAAGCGCACACTACCACTTCCACATTCACTGCAAATTAAAACATTCATATAATTATCAAACAACTCATTAACGTGTTGAAAGCATATATACAAGAAACCTCATAGTACGTGTTCAGATATTTTGCATAATTTCCAGATTAACAGCTTTGGTGTCGAGATACATGAAAGTGTTCACTTTGGAGCATTTTAGCAACAAGATTTTGAGAGGTGCTAGTGCGGTAAAACTTTTCAGAACAGTAGTTCTGCGCTTAAGGCCAATTTACACTTCTCCGAGTGAGCTTTGAGTGACTTTCAACGAGCCCCTCGTCCGAGCGTCTTGAATCGAGTAAAACGGACCTGTACTCTGATAGATCATTTACACCAATCAGAGCGGACTGTCACATCGCCTCCGTTTGTTTGCACTGTGGATACCGACGTGCAGCTTCCTGTGCTTGAAGTTTGGGAAGCAATTTCCATGGAATTGATTCCTGTTCTAGGGGTTGGGGAAGAAAAAGAAAATGAAATCAAAACGCAACTGTGTAGCTCATTCGCCGTGATGAATTGGGAGCATTAAATCAGCTTTTAAATGAACTTCGAGGCGAGGATATTCAGAGCTACAAAAATTTCATCAGATTTGAAACTTTAATGCAAATGGTCACTCCACTTTAAAAAAAAAAAAAAAAAAAAAAAAAAAAAAGCTTCTTTTGAGATGCTCTGCCTGGAAAATTAAAACGCAGATAACGCTTCGGTTTCTGGGGACGGCTGATTCCTACAGTTTTCTGCAATATTTACTTCGAGTGTCAAACTGCATAATCAGCATATTTATTCCAGAAGTGTTTTAGGCCATTTTCTGTGTATAAGGTTGAGCGAAAATTATTAATCAACACCCTCGGATTTCAACATGTTAATGATAGCCTCATATGCCTTCTGTCGGCGATTTTTATTTTAATACTTCCGACTGATCGTTTGTAAGTAAAATCTGATTTGTGGTTCAAATAAAAAGGAAAGTCTATAAAACAAAATTTCAGAATTTTAGATTATATTTTATTAGGTGTAATTGGCCATCAGTACAAACTCACTTTTCGAAATTTATACCAGTAAAATTAAACGTTTGCCCTTTCACTCATTTTTTAATTGAAAACAGTATTTTATTGGGTAATTGTATTATTTTATTGAGTAGTTGAATAACATATAATTTAATTGTTTTTTGATTAAAGAAAATTCAGAAATAAATATGTAAATAATATATAATATAAATTAAAATAAATATTTTGAATCCGATACCCTAATTTAATTTTCTTTTTTGTTTTTTTTTACAATATCAAAAACCTAAATTCATTCTGATCTATCCACGTTATATTTAGGTATTAGTACACAATGGTCGTAATACTCAAGTAGTGAAGTATCCCATAATACTTCACAAGATGCATATGCATTAAAAATGCTATAGTTAGATTATTGCTCCATCTCGACATTTTTGATATGACGAAAAATTGGGCACCGCGTCTCTGCGAACACTGCTTGGAATTACTTCCCGGATAGATTTTCAACTGGCTCAAAGTAGAAACGACTTGCTGACTCATCTTCCCTACGTTTCTACTCGGTTGAAGTAAAAACGGACTCGCTGACTCATCTTCCCTACGTTTCTACCGTTTACATTATCAGGGAAGTTGTACCGAGCGGCTCCCTACGAGTCACTCGGAGCTTACTCGGAGAAGTGTAAACCGGCCTTTAGAGTTTGGCGACTTACAAAAAGTTTTGTTCAAATATTTCGAGTCAAAGGAGGCTTATGAATATTATTATTAGTTCATAATTTTCGTTCAGATTTTGTTGCACAACTGAAATAAAATATTTGATATAACGTTAATTTAATAATTAAAAATTATGCTATTTTTGTTGTTACTAATCCCAGATTGTCCAGCTAAGCTAGACAATCTACATACATCCAAAAATATCTAAAACGTCTAAAAACAAAAGGGGATCCTGAAAAACCTCGTCTTTATTAAAAATTCTACATACATTTTAAAAATATTCATGCTGCAGAAAATGGTAAAATTATGAATGTAACTGATTAATTTAGTGATGTAAATAATTAGTACTTAACTGATTTATTGATGTAAATAATTAGTACTTCACTGTTAAAAATAGAATGAAATACCCAGCTTATTAATCAAAACAATTTAAGTAAGTTCTTGCATTATAATTTCTTTCTATCTGCAAGTTCAAAAAGCCAAATCTATATTTCTAAACCATTGCAATCGCTTAATGTGTTTTGCATGATTCCGCTATGAAAAAGAAGTATTGTTTTCTTTCGCAGCAAGCAGATATGGCTATCGCTCCGCTTACAATAACATCGGCAAGAGAACGAGTCATTGATTTCACGAAACCTTTCATGTCTCTGGGTATCAGCATCATGATAAAGAAACCTATGAAGAAGAAGCCCGGGGTTTTTTCGTTCATGAATCCACTCTCCAAGGAAATATGGATGTGCATCATCTTCGCATACGTCGGAGTTTCTGTTGTTCTTTTCTTAGTCAGTCGCTTTTCTCCCCATGAATGGCGCTATGAAGATTCCTTCATTGGACCTTCAGTTGCAAATGACTTTTCGCTCTACAACAGCCTTTGGTTCTCTCTTGGTGCTTTCATGCAACAAGGTTGTGATATCTGCCCCAGGTAGGTCTATTTTAGTTGTTTAATAATTTAAATTTCAAGATATTATAATAGATAACATAAACTGCCCTTTTCACTCTCGATAAAAAATCTATTCTTTAAATGAGATGTAAAACGTAGACTGTTAGATGTATGTGGTTTGCATTAACAGTATCAGAGTTGATAATGAAGGGTTTAACAGACCTTATTATAGTATTAACATATTACACAGCTTTATCTAAATAAAGGTAGTGTTAGCACCATTATACAGTTTTACTTTCAAAAAAATAAACAGAATTTTTTGTTAGAAGACTTCTTAGCAAATACGTGTTTTAATATGCAAATTTTCACAATTTTCAATTAGACCAAGAACAGGCTAATGATAATATTTAAGAAAATGTTAAGTACTACCATAAGATGTTTCAAAGTTATAAAATATTATTTATTAATTTATATGTCGTAGCATTAGGCAATAAACATATATTTAATCCAGTAAGTTTGCAGTTTAAACATAGTCATTTTATATCAATCTTAACTACTAGTTATCTCACAAAAGTTCCTGACATAAACCAATACATTCAGAAAGCAATTTCATGGCTGAAATATTAAAACCTTTTATTTCACTGGTTGTAAATGGCGATTGGTTATACATATTTTTAGCTAACTATTAATGCTATCTATTATTAATGATAGATTACTAGTACTAATTTAAATTTTTACTATATGCCTAAGCAAACTTCTTTTAAATTTAATTTAAAGTAGATCATATAAAGGAAGCGAGTATCAATAGTACTTAATTAAGCTATATATTTTATTAAGTTCGTAATAACCTTGCTCAAGACTGTTTTTTTGTCTATTCATGCAAGCTAAAATTAGAAAAAAATTAATTATTGTTAGAGTACGGAATTTTTGATGGGAATAAAGTTCCGAGTTTCGTGGGGGAGGAAGTAATAAAAAAAAGTAATTTAGTGGATGTGGAACTTAGTTTGAAACTAAGAGGAACAAAGTTTTCTTTATAAAATTTTACACTTTCTTTTAAAACATCAAGACTTTTGAAATAAAATTTCATATTCTCTGATTTAATTAGGAAAAGAAGTGAATTTATCATAAATTCATTTAGCATTTCACTATGAGAAAAAATGAAGCTTTCTCAATCCTTGAAAAGAGTATGATGTCTTTGTATTGAGAGAAAGTGCGCTTAATTTAATTCTATGCACCCGAAACAGTTCTAACAGAGCCCCTGAAGCATAAATTCAGGCAGAATGGTTACTATTTTAAGAAACATTACCAAAGTTGTCTTTGGATAGAGAAACAGATACTTCATGATAGTCATGTTCTTATTTCTACTGCTTACTTGAACAATAGTATAACTTTAGAATGGAAATATTTCCTTCACTATCTCTTTTGGTCTTATATACCCATTTGCAGTGGACCACTTCATAAAGGTGTCTACACCTTTATGCAGGCTGCTCGCTGTTCGTAAAACTAAAAACCTTCATAAGGGTGCCCCAGCATAAGTTTTTGTTTAAGTACTTTGTTCGCAATCTAATAAAGATCACTTTCTAACTTGAAAATAACAATTTTCATAAGGTTGCAAGTCAGATTTTCATTTGCATTGCCCATCAATAAAGAAGGGAATGAAATAAATCTTGTCCATCGTTTTATGAAAGTGTTACATTGCATAAGAATGCTCACCGCTTTATAGAGCAAATTAATCAGCGGTAACTGTGCCCCACCGTTATAAAAAAAATATATATATAAATTCGTTGGCGCCTTTATGAAAGCTGCTGAGTAGCCATTAAAATGCGATCGTTTGTATAAACTAGAACAATTTTTAAGATTCAGCTTCTTCGACACCATTTGAGCGCAAATGCTCATTGTCATATAACAGGCTCTACAGCAACTTAACTGGTGTTAAGTGAGTAAGTAAGGGTGTATAGACATTAGGTTATTTCGGAAGCAGGAGAGATGAAAAATGTGCGATGCCCTCGCCGAGACTCGAACCACGGACCTCTCGAATACACGTCGAGTGTGCTGACCACTACGCCACGAAGGCATGCGAAGAAGGCGGGAGAAATACCTCATAAGGGGACACGGGTAAACCAAAACATTTTATTTTATTTTCACAGGAATGTCGAAACTACTATAACAAAAAAGTGCAAAATTTTGCATGTAGTAATTTTTTCTTTGGATATTGAATGAATATAAATAATAATACTGAATGAAAATTAATCGTAAATTTAATTGAATGTTTTATACCTAATCTTCAATACTTTATCAAGAGTTAGAATTGTATACATTCTATGTAGTGATCTAAATATCCTAGTCTATCTTTTAGAGAAAAAAGCTTTAGGATTTTACTTCTCTCGCCCATTAAAAAGAAGAAATAAAGACACAGGAGAAACTTTTACACTTTATTCTGAAATATAATTCCTAGAAGCCAGATGATAATAAAATTATGAATTTTCTTCAAAACTTCTCCAAATATTTCCAGCTATGAGATTAGTTTTGTAAACAAAATAGGATTGAGAATTACGCAAGATCTACAAATGTGTTACGTTAATGATATCTTACCATATTCTGGACAGAATAACAATTGTAATGCAAGATTTCGATAACGTCATTGACGATTTTGTTAAGAGTGCAGCGTAAATAAATAAACAGCATTTTAGAATATTGGAATTTAACATAACGTTTTAATTTCTTTCTTTATTCATAGTTATTCTGAACTTTTGGCGTGTTGTGAGAATGGCAGCAAACTAAACCCAAACTGAGGTGGAAAACGCTTTAGCTAACTATCGACATTACCAAACTAGCTGGTTCTCCATTTCAGGTCTCGTCATTCATTTTTTGTATTTTCAGGTCAATCATGTGAGTGGTATCATGATTCCTTATAAGAACAATCATATCAATACTATTAAGACATTCTTGAGAAGTAGCGTTCATTATTAAGCATGCTGTCGGCATTATTGACAAATCCAACAGCTGGAAAAGCATGTGAATGTCTGTAAAATAATCATTCATACACCCTCGGAACATCAAAAAATTGTATATCGATATATGTGCTCTTTGAAATACGTCCAACTTGGTATAAGAAGATAAAATTTGGTTGGATTGCGGCAATAAGGTTCGATGAGTCATGACTGCCCGCATTACATTCTAATTGAAATTACTTATACTTTTAATTACAATGTAATTGAAATTACTTATACTTTTAATTACAATGTAATTGAAATTGCAATTACTTATACATGTAATTATAATGAAATTGCAATTACTTATACATGTAATTATAATGTAATTGCAATTACTTATACATATAATTTTAACTGCAATTATAATGTAATTAATTGCAAGTAATGTAATTGCAATTACAAATAATGAATTGCATTCTAATTTTAATTAGGAATTTTTTAATTATAATGCAATTATAAATCGGAAAATAACACTGTAATTGCAGTTACAATTAGTACAATTGCAATGTAAGTGTATTAAAAATTTTAAAACTATATGATTGTAACTGCATGTGTAATTGTAATGTAATTACAATGTCATTGCAATTATAGTTAACTCAATTACAAAGTAATTGTATTATAAATTGTACAATTATAACATAATTATAACTGAAGATCATTCACTTACAGTGTATATCAATGTAATTCTGCCTGCATGGTGTATAATTAAATTTACAACTACAGTAAAGTTATAGCCGCAGTTATAATTATACTGTATATGTTCATTAACTAGGATTACTTTGCAGTTGCAATTAAATTTGTTAGTACTCGTGGTTTATTACAATTTTAAGGGAGCGCATTATTTTACTTATGTTGACCTCGGACATCAAAATTTGCAGGTAGGATCATGTCTCAGAAATCGACTGATGAGACGAAAGGATGTAATCCAGAAGCAGGTTTTGGGAAGTGGTGCCAGTACCATTTTTCTGCCGGCAGCTGTCCTGTTCACAGACGTCTTAATAAAATTTTGCTTATTATTTTTACCTGAGGCTATGGAAAACGTTCGAGCAGGTGCATCCGCTTGTGCTAAAATAACGTGTTTTAACTATTTAATGAAAATATGAGTTATACTTAATTAAGACTTATTTCATTATTAATATTATTACTGGAAGTTAAACTTCACTCAATAATCCTGCAGGATGGTCTCGGATGGAAAAAAAAATTCCATTTTTCTCCCGGCAACTGTCATCTTCAGACACTTCTTTTTAATAATATTATGTTTTGTTTGTTTCTACCTAAAGCTATAGAAACTAGTTCAGGCAAGTCCATTGCGAGGATTTATCTATTTACTTTTTTAACTAATAGTTAATTTTAATTAAGATAGAATAATACGCCGAAAAAGTATTAATCTAGACTAGTCAAACAACAAAACTGTCAGCGTTATATTTGCAAATTTTTACTTCGGACCAACAATGCTGGGCAAAAGAGGACTTCTGTGTTTCCTTTGTTCTAACATATGCTTCATGTTCCTTAACGCGAAATTTTAAGGCTCTCTTAGTTTGACCAATGTACACTTCCTTGCCAGTGTGGTTTAATGTACATTGGTCAAACTAAGAAACCCTTAAAATTTCGCGTTAAGGAATATGAAGCACATGTTAGAACAAAGGAAACACAGAAGTCCTCTGTTGCCCAACATTGTTGGTCCGAATAACTCCTGACCAGCCAGTCTTATCTAATAACTATATCTTATCTTATATAATCCCTATATCTTATCATGTTCATCTGTGCTTGACAGCTGAGGATGATAGTTCCATAAAACCATGGAAACTAGTCCTGTAAAAATTTGCAAATATAATGTTGATTTTGTTGTTTGACTATTCTAGTTAATTTTAAGTTAGAACTTTTGTGTCACTCTCCTTTCACTCACATGTTTCATGCCAGAATGTAAATGAGACAGCGAGCGTGTATTCAGATTGAAGGAGAAAGAAGTGCTATTTAAGCGAAAGTTTTCCAAGTTGATTTTAAAGCGTTTTCTGCCAACTTGAGAACATGTTGTTACCTTGAGTTAATAGCGATTAGATTCTGTGGCGTTGAGTGCTTCTAGGTATTAGGCTTGTCCCTCCGTTTTTCCTATGAACCAGAACCTTTCCAGTGCGTTACTTTATCCAGTGAGCCGTTAGGCTAATCTTACTACATTTAATTTTTGTTCAACATTACGTATTTAATTTAAGCCAGAAGTGTTGGATTGCGTAAAGCCAAGTTGGGTTATTGTTACTTCTCTGTGTTAAAATAAAAAGTTCTTTTAAACCCTTTTTCTGAGTTTTGTTTTTGTAATCATAAGCTTTGGAGATAGTTTTTCTATAGTTTTTTTTTAAAGTTGATAGTTTATGCTTCCTTAGAATACCAGACTTTATAGCATTTACCTGCAAACAATAGTATGTTTTAACTATTTATTGAAAATATGAGTTATATTTAATAAAAGTCTGCTTCACAGTTAACATTGTTGCGTGCGTACGGGTTCATAACAGATTGAATGCATAAGTTCGTAACAGATTGAATGACCAGATTTCATCTCCTCTTTAACGTATTTCTGACCAGCTGTCATTTCCTCTCTAACCGATTCATGACCAGCTTTCATCTCCTCCTTAACGGATTCCTGAACAGCTTCTGTCTTTGCTTGGTCCGCCTTCATCTCGTCTTTGAGCGCAGCAAAGGCTGCCACCAACTGTCCTAATTGTTCTTCCATCGCTCTTATCACTGGCATTCAGTCCCACTTCTGACATCGAAAAGTGTTGCGTGTGTACAGGTTCGTAACAGATTGAACGCAGAAGTCCGATAATAGGTTAAAACATTTATTCTTGTAAAAAGAAATGTACCAAAACTCCTTAATTTCCCTCAGAGATATTCGTATATTTGTTCACAATATCACGCAATATAATCAGTAGTCGGACTTTGATAGATTTCAACCGGTGACGAAATATTTCTCATACTTTCTGCTTTTGGAAATTACTGGAAAGCAATAAGAGGATGGAATTACGCTTACAACTAGCATAGTGGTCAATTACATTTATTCCATTTCAATACAATTCTTGATACAAATTACTGAGATAACCATTTACTCGATGTTAAATGCACGTGCTCCTGTATTTTTACTCTTCTGTCAGAGCTTTCTCCTAAAATTTGTCTCGCACTGCACTGCATGGGGAAATACAACAATTTTAACTATAATTCTTCTAAAACTATCTAACAAAATACAAAATTCGTAACACTATAATTACTGCAATTTGGAGTTCAGTCAATAATTATGCAGGATGATCTCGCGTGGAATATAGGGCAGTTTATCTGCATTAAACGTTCACCAGCGGCCGAGCGGTAAGATAACTAACATTATTAGTTTGATCTTACAAGGGGGCATTCCCTACTCGTCATCACAGATTCCGCTCAAATTTATAGGGCCTGCAGGGCTTGACTAGAAAGGAAAGTAGCGAAGTGGGAACTCCAGGTGGCCAAGCGTTTAGAAAATAAAAATTTTGACGCTGCTGTCGCACCGTATAAGCCATTTACGTTAGAGTGCTTGGCCAAGCAGCGATTGGCACGGCGGTAAGAGCTCAGAGTAGTAATGCGATGATGGTGGGTTCGACTTCCCGTGTGGAGACTTTTCTTTCTTTTTTTCAATTTTTATATTATTCTTTTTCCAATTAAGCAAAGAGGTGAATATTTTATTTTATTTATTTGTTTATACTCAAAAGCCATAGAAAGGTAAAAATTTCGGACTTTTCAACAAGTGATTGTAATTACAGAGCATATGAAAAGACTTTGTACATGAAAATTCAAAACTTTATTTGTCGACAAATTTATTTGTTTGCTTTTTATCGCGGTACTACAAATCACACAGTCTTTTCAAGAGTCAGACTTTCTAGGATGTTATTGACTTTTCATGGCACAGCTGAATCCACTGAGTGTCACGACCGCTTTTACCAGTTATAAGATTTTTTGTCACTCAATATGTGCTAACTCTTGTTTAAAATATTTTGTCATCTTATTTTCTTTAATGATCTACATATTTTTCCAATGAAAGGGAAGTTATGTGAAAAAACAGTAAAATAAGCAATTACGCAATTCTAACTAATAAATGCTATTTAAAGTCAAGTCTTCATCAATAGGTCTAAAACGCAAAGCCACTCAGAACGTAAGCAAATTCCATGTTTCCATAGCAATCGTGCAATCTGATACGTATCTAGTTGTTATCTTTCAATAAATGTTCTATAGTTATTCTGGTTTTCCCGTCTATGGAAATCGATTTTTCTGTAAATGGAAATGACGTGTCTTGGAGTTCTAACGTCCCATAAATCCTCTTTAACGATCAAACGTTTGATTTTGAATTTCGAGGCATATTAATTCCGATCGTTTAGCTTTTCAATGAGCACCTGACTTGGAGGAATTATGTAACTATTGAATAACAATGGGAAAAACCGAAGAGAAACAACGTATCGATTTTTAAAAAGATTAAGTGGGAGTAAGTAATTAAGTAACGATTAACTGAGTGTGATCTTATTGTAACTGATTGTAATCACTATACATTGTTCGAATGTCTTTTTCTGGGCATCGAATCCATAAGTTGAAGCACAAATTCAGGCTCAGTAAAACATTCATAGCTTTTTATTACAAGAAAAAGCACAGGATATTTCACTACTTTGATCATTATGTAAATTCAGGGACAGCTAATTAAACTATGCTACTTATTACCACAGAAAATACTTCTTATAAAATATGCTACAGATTGTTACATATTTCAGAGCTGGACTTGACAAACAGTCAAAATGCACGCAGAAATTTATGCGCTGCAAACACGGACGCAGAAGCGATAAAGAACATTAATCATTTAATCTCTTGGATAAAAACGTAAAATTGACACCCGTGCATATGATTGGATATTTGACATTTGCCAAAGAGTTCTTATTCGGAGTCGCGAAACTGATTTAAACAGTCATTTATACCTTTGAAATATTCACAATGAACCACTGAAGCTACATTAACTCACGTTCTCACAATTGGTGCTTTCTCTATATTGGCGAATATAGTGAGGAGGTTTAAACACTTTCTTTGTTTCAGTGACCTTTGACATTTCGGCAATTCTGTTCCCACAAATGTTCAAACGGAATGTAATATATGAAAGATGCATCTCACATACTGCATATTTTGTTACAAAATATTTTGAGCACATTGAATGCTTTGAATATTCATGATGATTGGTCTATAAGAACAGGCCATACTTGATTTGTGTTTAGCAGTACATACGCGTAAATATGAACATGCGACATTGAACAATTACATTATAGATATGTTGTTGGCTGTTTTCAAGCAGTGTGTTTCTAGTCTTGCAAGATTTCCAGTCGGACGGCCAATAAATACATTCAATAAATATCTTTTTCTTTCATATGTTTTTATCTTCGGCCCGAGTTAAAATATATAGTGTTGTCTTTTGCAGATATAGCATAAAATTTTGTTATAGCATGGATAGGCGCTACATAATTATTTCGAATATTACTTCGTAACGGGTATTTCAGTGCGTTTTTTACATATCAGTACGACTGAATTTAAATAAAAGTACTCCAGTTCGAATACAAATGGATATTAAGTCAATATAAAAGGATCTGAGCTCATCTTGAATGTTTGCTGATGTATTTAAGTATTGAGAAATAAATTAATTGGAGTCTCTGCGAGGAATAACAAATTTTGTTGGAAGAATGCTTCCAACGGAAAATGAATGTAGCTGATTAGCATTTTAATTCGGTCTTATTGATTTTCATTGACGCTTATGCTTGTGTTATAAAACTTATTGCAAATAATTTTGCAACGCTTAGTAATTTATTCTTCATCCTGATATTTTTGCATCTCCTTAAACCTGGTTTACGCACAAGCTTTTATACGTGTGCGTTATTTAAGATCAGCGCAGCTAACAAACCACACGAGTGAAAGCATTTGAAATTTCAAAATTTGACAATATTCTACATTCATGCGCAATTACTTAAACGGAGGATAGATTTAACCTTAAAGCATAAGTATGTAAGCTTTATGAAAGAGTTCTTATTAATACTCCTATTGAATAACAGTTTTTGTCAAGTTAAGAAAAGAAATGAAGTATCCAATATTAATTGAAATTTTTAGCATTCGAAATTTTAGGCTTTTTCCTCTTATATTCTAATTATGGTGGTAACTGGTTGCAAATTACATATTTAGCGGAAAAGTTATCAATCAGTGCATATATGATTTTTTTCAAACTCCAAACCGGTTTTTGAATGCATTTTTGTTTTATTTCGTAACCTTTTCTAAGTAAATAAACATTTCCGAACATCAAAAAGTCTGTGCCATCACTAAAACAGAGAAACGTTTTAGACTGGTATCGTGATATGTTACCATATTCAAGAGCAAGAACCTTATGATACCTGCATACGTTATGATGTGCTGGAGATTAGACTTTCAGCAAAGAAATTTATTCTGAGTTACGACAAGGAGACAAACATGTCGGGTTATTTATCTGTCATTGTATGGGCACTCACTTGAAGTGATAAAAACATACATTTCATATTAATGCCGTGGATGTAAAAAAAAAAAGAATAAGCTTCGCAAAAATGGTACTTAAATTTTTTCTAGTTACTTGATATTAAATCATCTTGGTTTCTGAACTGCTTAAAATAAAAGTAAAAACATAATCCTCAAGGGGTAAAAAACAAGTTGTAAAAAAATGTTGAGAACTACTTCGTAAAGAAAGAAATTAAATAGAAAAAGAAAATACTGCTCAATCTGGAAGTTGTACATCAACTTGGTAAGAAAAAAATGAAAGGTAAAACGGGAGCAGAAAGAAGAATAAAACAAATAAATTTAAGTAAATAAGAAAATAAGGAAATGAAAAATATAGCGTCTCTCTAGTCCTCAGTCTGTTCTCAGCCGGTGGCGACCCATCCACATTTGGTGGACACAAATGTCGAAACTGCAGTTAAACTGAGATTATTAGCAGTCCTATACAAACACCTAATATTTGTATAAGACTGTTAGTAATCGCTTATTTGAAATTAATAAATGTGTTTAGTAAGAAAACTCATCGTTAATTCGTTCGTATTTGAATAGAAGAACAGATTTATCACTAACATTAATTTGCAAATAGTTAGGCATGAATTTATCGTGAATTGTTTTTGGTGCAGAAACACAGTCTCCTCGTTTGACGGAAAATGTTCTTTACTCCTAGAAGGCGATAAGAATTTTGATTATTTTTGCTGGAAAGTCAGTCATAATGATCTTGAATATGCGTCCCTCATGATAAATGCAGTCAAAAAATTAGAAACCTGCTGTGCAATTTTTCCATTTATAAATACTGTAGATGGTATTACTCATACCTGCGTTGAGCGCATGCATTGGAATGCTGCTAGATATTTGCTTATCCTAACATGTAATATCTTTCATGCAAATTTGATATTTTTTGCATGCCGTTTTCATGGTATAGTAATTTAGTATTGTGCTTATTTTTACGCACTACGTATTAATAGAGGTCGAATTTATTAAGCTAAGACATTTTAGAACACCTGCCATTACTGTGGAAAATCCTTCCACTTTCAAAGAAGTTTTCATTATTAGCTAAGCATTAAGTATCATTTCCCGTGTAGACGTTTTAGTATGCGTGTACATTTACAATGAATTAAAAACATTAGTTAATTTTCTTACTGCATTTAACTCGTGAAATTTAGGAGAAGGGAGTCTGCAAATGAGAGGTATACAAAACGCTGAAAAGTATTGTGTATGTCGCCCTGGACGGTCTATTGGCTAGCGAACTCGGACTGTTAGTCCGAACTCCAGGATGCAGGTTCGAATCCCGATTAAATTTTAGTTGTTTGGGGGTATAATATCGGTCACTCTCTGTGGTGTACGTTGGACAACATTGTCGGTGATTAGACTACAGAAATGACCCAAGGGTTATATCCTTAGTCGACGAATGCATTAAGTGCAAGTGCCTGGCCATTTGTGGGAACGCCATTTGCAAGTCGTTTCGAGATTGCAAGGGATCTTTTGATGTTTATTATTTCCATGTATAATCTGGTGACCATTAAAAGTGCAAAAATTCAATACGTAAGCTAAAAGCAAATTACACGTGTAATGCAGCCAATTTACGATATAAACTGATGTTAAAAGAAAATTACATGTTAAGTGTTTCTGTCAGGTATATCAGGCCGTGCGGTCTCAGAATCAGTCATCTCAATAGTGGTCCGGAATATTTCTTCGCCTCTTGACGAGAACACCATGGTGCATAAAAAAAACTAATTTACACAAAAGCCTGGAAATTAAGCTAAGGAATACCTAGGCAAGATGAATAAAATTTTTTCCGGAAAGCAAATATACATAATACGGCTAAATTCCCGTACTTTATTAATTACGAAATGAACAAGATGACTACTTCCTGAGCCCCTTTGCTCGCATTTCCTTAGAAGAGAAAATGCATCGCAAATTTCTTATGAGGAGAAGCATATTTCCCTTTTCAGCCAAACTCACTCTAGTATCATGCAAATCCCTTTGTTATCATAAAGACGTTTCAGAGGCAAAAGTGCTCGCCTTTTCCTTTCGCTTTGATTTTCCCCAAAAGTTTAAAGAATCAACATAACTTTAGGTCCCATCAAGGGATAAATTTCTTCGACAACTGAAAAGAGCTACACAGCATAATACAGCTGAATGACAGTTAAAAAATTAGTATCCATATATACGTATTTCTCATCTAGAAATGTCATTTGAACATTGGTTTGTATTGTAAAGCTCGAGTTATGCCCCTTGTAAGAAGGAGAAATTTCTGCCAGCACGTTCGGAATGCGATCACGGCGGATATCGTGGTATATCGAGACTGCAGTTTATCGTTCCTCGATAGTTGCTAGTTAGGTGGAATTTCATGACTTTTAGGAAAACATGGTATCGATGGGTCCAGGAGGGCTACCCTGAACGCCATGCAGGATCTCAACTACTTGGTTTACTACAGGGCAAGTGTTGCACTGACAGTGTTACCGCGTCTGCAGCACCACTATCTGTCAGTATGGCGACCATTGTAGCTGCTCCTCTTGACGCTGCAGCAGATACAGGTACACTGCGAAAAAAAAAGGGGGACAGTTCTATATCTCCCTTTCTACTGGGCCGATGGACGAAATTCAAATTGCGATTTTCATGTCTGGAAAGCGCGACTTAGGATATATATTAGATTTATATATAGCATTATACTAACAGAGGTATTTTGACACAAAATCGGACCTTTTCTGAAATAACATATCAATGTTTTCCATATTTTGATTCTAAGATTCAAATTATGCCTCGATATTAAATTTTGTAAAATTTGGTGCGAAATTTACGAAGAAATTCAAAAATACACCTTGGCGCATTTTTTTCAGTTTGCGCCAAGAATAATTCACTTGGCAAACTTCTTAATATATGGCAACCTATTTTCCTTTCCCTTCCGTTGTGCAGGAGCGGGAAAAAGTCACATCATTCCTACCTTTTTACATTGTGCATGAGCGGGAAAAAGTCATATCGTTCCTGTTTTCAAATAATTTTAACAAAGTGCCTAAACCACATTTGGTGTTATTATCGCTTTCAAAAACTATGCCAAGTTTCAAAACGCGCCAATATATAAATTCACGTATATCTTTGGAATTTTTGAATAAAAATCTGTAACTTTTTGTAGGTATGCTTAGAAATACATCTACTTTAAGATGATGGTAAAAGTTTTTGTAGATTATAATTCAGAATGTTTTTCGAAAACTTTATAAAAATTATTTAAAAATACAAATTTTAGAGATAAATCATAAAAAATTGGCGAATTGTATTTGGAATGAAACTAAATTTCGAAATGTGAAAGGAAGAATCAAGGAAGTTTAATAAAAAAGAGCTATTAATAAATATATATCAAATTCAATTAACATTGAGGAGTTAAAATTTTGAGAGCTAATGTTTTAAAAGCTACTCGTGTGATTTTCGAAAAACTTGGCAGTTTGGCATAATGTGAGTCGTAGAGTCGAAATATGGAAAAAAATGGCATGCCATTTCAGAAAAAGTCCAATTTTGTGTCAAAATATCTATATTAGAACAATGCTATATATAAATCTAATACATATCCTATGTCGCGCTTTCGAGACATGAAAAACGCAAGTTGAATTTTGTCAATCGGCTCAGTGCAACGGAAGATATAGAACTGTTCCATTTTTTATAGGTTTTTCCACATATATAGTGGAGTGACGAATGACAACACTAGACATACTGGAATGACGACACTAGAATCCCACTGCGTTAATTTTCAGATTGGTACTACGAACAGCAACGTGATGGATGTATTAGTGCTTCGAGGGTCCGAGGAGAAGGAACATTTCCAACTTTGCATTCATACAGGTCCAGCACCTGGCATGATCGTATGAGGTACATTCGTGTACACATCCTGGTCACATCTTTTTCTCAAATCCGGTAATATTCCTATCCTGACCTTCTTCGATACAGAGGGTTTTAGGCTGTTGCTCTGGGAAGCACGTTATCCTGAGCTCTTACCCATTGAAAAACATCTGGCCACTCTGTACTTACTGTGCACTCTGCACTCTCAATCTGGTCAATCTGTACTTGCTTGCCGAGAGACTGGCATGCCACACTGGACTCCTCTTGCAGAGAGTTAAAGCCATATATAACGAAGTACCCTATCTGTCACCCAAGTCCAGTTCGACTCAATGCCCAGTCAGTTTAGAGCTGTTCTTGTTAGCATAGATGGCAGCTTTGTGTACTCTGTGCACGCTGTACACCACCCCAGACCATCTAAAAATGTAATCATGTCTATCCTTCCATTATTTCTTCATATCCACTGTATATATACTCGAAACCAAATTTTACTATTATTATGTACTCAATTATACTGTATATATATATTCAAAACAAATTTTGCAATTTGCTTTCGTTCCTTGTTTAGCAATTTTAATTGCAGAAATGAAGGTGAGAATGCATATTAATACTCGTATATATGTCTTGGTTTTTAAGGAAGTTTAGGAATTTTTAAGCAATTAGATATTCTTAAACATACCTCAAAGTCTTCGGTTATATAATACCAACACAATGGGATGTAATTGGTTAACTGGAAGCTTGTAAATCGCATTCGGATACCTGCAGAGACCTACATATTTTATGAAACTCCTTGAAAGACATATCAAATGCTAACATTCGATGATACTTTTCTCTCCTTAATGGCTTAACGGAATGGTCATGCAGCTGCAAGGTAGTTCCTATTGGAATTGTCTCTTTCAGGGTAATATATGATACTGGGTGTTGAATATCGTCGGTAATAGGCATTGAATTAAAGCTGTATATGATGAAATACCCGTATCTGTCGTCCAAGCTCAGTTCGACTGAATGCCCAGCCGGATTACACCCATTGTTCTAACAGAGGTAACAACTGTGTTTAATTCTAGGTGACAAATATGTGATTACACAGTGTATGTACAATAAATAAGATTCTTCTATTTGCTTTCCGTTCTCATGTAGCAATTTTAATTGCTAGCAGTGAAGTAGGAATGCATGCTAACACTCATATAGGTCTCCTGGTTTTTAAGGAAATTTAGAAATTTTTAAGCAATTATATATTTTTAAATATATCTCAAAGACTTAACTTTTATAATATTAACGATGGCGAATCATTGACTAACTGCAACCTCGCCAGTGTCATTCTCTATACGCCTACTAATTCCATAAATCTTAGTCCTAAGGAACACTTCCAAACAATATCTTAGCACTGCAGTGTTAGCCACTTGTAGGCCCAAGCTTTCTACTAATGGACAACAGACAATATTTTTCATTACCAAGCGGTTCATCGTTATCTCGAAAATGAACGTTACTTTTCGTCTGAATTGACCAGCGTACCCGCAGGATCTCATTCATATTAAACATGTTTTGGATCTTCCGACATCAAGAACTTCAGAAGTCAACCCTCTTCTTGAGCATCCATGTGGAAGTATGTTTAACTCTACATGATTTAATTCATTCTATGGGACAACTTCTATGGGAAAGCGATGCATAACATGCCGATGCACCATGACGAATCTCTATGCTTGCAGGGATTTGTCTTTAATCCAATTATTTTACTATTTTGTCTTTATTTTCACGTCTACTTTCACCGGCTCCCACCAGAATACAAATTAGTTAACAACGCATTTAAGCACAGAGTTTTGAGTTAAAAACAGAATTCTGTGCAATTATCGCTGACCTGTGTACTACACCTTCTCCGAGCTATTGTACTACTTAATTCGGCTTTCGATTTGCTAGCTGCAATTCCGCAAGAGCTTCTGAGCCAAAGTTTGTAGGCTCTCTTTACCTTGTAATTTTATATTCGAAATTTACATTTTCAATGCTTTCCCAGAAGTTGCGGACATTATTTTTAGTTATTACACAAGTTGTATAGCCGTCAGGCTCATGATGAATAAAATTTTTTATTATGAACTTCGTCTCAGTTGAAGTTACTTTACTTAAATTCTTAAGACAATGAAATATGCTGTCTGATTGACTGCACGAATCCATCAGTTAGCAGTTAAGAAAAAGGTGGATCTGTGCATGCTAACTGTTTCGATCGAGGTCAGTACGACGAGACGATAAGCTGTCTGACTAACTATATGGGTCCATTTAGCAACTGGGAAAAAGTTGGACCTGTACATTCTAACTATTTAGATACAGGACAAAACAGATATATTGATTTGTATTTTTCACAGCATATGTTCACACGTACGCATATCTTTAGGAGTCTGTACTTTGTAATTCTGTCTCATAATTCAGAATAAAAATGTTAAAATTTAGTATTTTGTTATTAATGTTAACTTAAAAGTCTCAAAGAGATTCTTTTCTTGGATTACAGCCAATATCGAACTCTCTTTGCCACGTTTTAATGTTGTGCATCCCTGTATATGTAACAGTCTTAAGACTGGTTTACACTTCTCCGAGTGACTTTCGGCGAGCCTCTCGAACCAAGTGAACAGACCTGTACTCGGATACACTGTTTACGCCAATCAGAGAAGATTGACAACTTACTGCGTTTGTTTGCAAAATGGATACCGATGGGCAACTTGCTGTGCTTTCAGTTTGCGAAGCAGTTTCTAACGAATTAATTTCTGTTCTATTGGGAGCATTAAATCAATTTGTTCATGAACTTCGGGGCGAGGATATCCGAAGTTATAGAAATTTCATCAGAATGGGTGAAGGATAGTTCGAAACTTTATTGGAATTGGTCACTTCACTTATTCCAAGAAAAAAAAAGTTCTTTTGAGATGCTATGCTAGCAAAATTAAAGCGTAGACAGCGCTTCGGTTTCTGGGGACGGGTGATTCTTATAGTTAGTTCTCTGCAATATTTATTTCGAGTGATAAAATGCACAATCAGCATATTTATTGCAGAAGTGTTTGAGGCCATTTTCTGTGTAAGAGGTTGAGCGAAATTCATTAATCTTTAGCTTGAATTCTCCAACACCCTCAAATTTTAATATTTTAATAATAGCCTCATACGCCTTCTGTCGCCGATTTTTATCTTAATAGTTCCGATTGATCGTTAGCAAATACAATCTAATTTTTGGTTCAAATAAAAACGAAAGTCTGTAAAACAAAATTTCAGAATTTTAGATTATATTTTATTAGATGTAATTGGCCATCAGTAAAAACTGGCTTTTCGAAATTTATATCGACAAAATAAAATAAATGTTTGCTCTTTCATTTATTTTAATTGAAAACTGTATTTTATTTGGTAGTTGAATTATTTTATTGGGTAATTGAATAATATGTAATTTAATTGCTTTTTGATTAAAGAAAATTCAGAAATAAATATGTTTAACATAAATATTTTGAATCCGATACCCTAATCTAATTTTCTTCTATGTTTTGTCTACAATATCGAAAACCTAAATTCATTCTGATCAGTAGTGATATCCTCGTTATATTTAGGTATTAGTAAACAATGGTCGTAATATTCAAGTAGTGAAGTATCCTATAATATTTCGCAAGATGCATATGCATTAAAAAATGCCATAGTTAGATTATCGCTCCATCTCGGCATTTTCGATATGACGAAAAATCTCGGCATGGCGTCTCTGCGAACACTGCTCGGAGTCACTGCCCGGATAGATTTTCAACTGGTTCAAAGTAGAAACGGTTTCGCTGGACTCATCCCCCCTACGTTTCAATTCGGACGAAGTGAGCGCTCATGCAGTGTCAAAGTAGTCGTAGTGAGTGGCCACTCGGACAGGTGTGAACTGGCCTTTAAATTAGCTGGCTCGACCAATATTCTGGGATTTATCTTCTTGTGTGAATGTATCATATTTTACAGAAGGAAACGTAGAAAGAAATGCGGTTGAAAAAATAAATAAAACGTGAGTAATATGCGGTACATTCTTTATAATATAAGAGGTCTTGTTTCCATTTTTAATCGTATCATATAATTTAGCGAGGATTCTTGCCTTTTATATTTGTCATAATCATCCTTCTCTAGGTTTTTTTTATTTCTGTGTTTGCAGCTCAAAATATAATCAGTATCGCAAGTGTCTGATGTTCCTATCTCTTCCTTTTCACAATATTTCTATGTGTACTTCCCCTGTTTAGAATATTTTGAAGAAATGGAAGATTTATGTCGCAGTATTGAGATATTAAAGTGATGCATCTTAAATTACGTAACGTGAATGAAGTCTATGTATGTCTGATTTCAAATATAGACATAGCATTTGGCAAATATATTGCAATATAATATAATGCCAGTAAATTTGGCATTATATCATATTGAGGAAGGCATCATACCATATTGATGCCATTAAAATATATCATCTAGATTTTTAAAATTTTATTTTAAGCAATAAACACGAAATTCAACGAAAATATGATATAAACTTTTCCCAGTTAGAGTTAATTGATTTATCTTTATACATTTTAGAAATAGTTAACTGCAATTCAATCTGGTATTTTATTTAATTTTTGGTTACAAACTGATTGGTTGCTCAGATAATTAAGTCTAACCTGTCTGCATAAGGAGAATTGCATTTGTGTGGGATTTTCTGAGAGAAGCTGACTTGTTCTTACTACATAAATGGCAAAATATGTATAAATATTTATATAATAAGTCCCTAAACCTAATTCTGATCAGTGAATTCTAGATTAAAGGATTATGTCATTCTTGGAAATAATTTATTTTGCAATTATGTGAATATATTTATGCAATAGTCTAAAACAAGCTGCTTGCATTAATGATTTTGAGGACCCCCGTTTTGTAATGAGTCAGTTGTTCACAAATTATCTTTGCCAAAACCTCTTATGCTTTGCCTAAATAAATGGCTTACCCATCTACATCCAGTGTTTAATAAATCATTTGAAAAATGAATTATTTGGTTTAGTTTCTTTAAATAACTGTGACTCATTTACTCCAAATTAGTCAGTAATTCTTACTGTTATATAATTTATATTCTGACTGCGATGACGCTTAATAAGAGGTAAGTTTTAATTTTGTTATAAAACTGGCAGCTAAGGATGGATACGTAGCTTACTCGAAGTAAGTGATCGTTTTGCACAATAGAAAGAGGCAAAGAGGCACAATAGAAAGAGGCTTTTAGCAGCTTAGTAATCAGCTAGTAGGAATAATATTCGCATTAAGTCAATGTGTTGTTTTGTCCACTTGGTCATGATGGTTGTTAACAAGCTGCCAATGTCTGCACTGAATGTCAAAAGCTTTAAGCCTGGATACAAATTAACAAAGCCTGTAATTTGTCTTTGCTGATGAACACCACAAAACTTTTATGTGAGAGTAAATTGTTTGCGATGTAGTTTTTTATGGCACTTATCTCTGGTAGCCTAAAGGCGGTAAATTTCATTCTTGCGCCCGAAGAGAGGGGCGAACTATTGATTTTAACATCTGTCAAAATCAATAGCTTTATTTGCCAAATTGAGGCTGCTTTTTTTATCTAATTTTAAGTTTTACATTGGATGTTTCTCTTCAATTTGATTTACCTTGCATGCTTATCATATGCTTGTTCTTTGCATGCAGCTTTCAGAGCAAAATCCAAGAACGTAAAATTAATCAATGATACCTCTCAGATAAGAAGGCTGATAAATGGATAAATGTGTTGCACTCTTCAAAGAGGTATTTTAAAATATTATTTTAGAATTACCAAAATATTTCCTCAATCAGCAAACGAACGCATTAAACTAATCCGAATAATGAAAAGTACCTTTATAATTATTTCAGAAACGTTTTTCCTTCATAGTGTATATACACTGATGTTGACAACTCATATTAGTTATTTGTAGATCGTACTTTGGTATCCTGCTAAAAAAATCTTTATCTGTTTGATGAAAGTCGTAGACTAAACTAATGTTCATTTCAGTTCAGGTTTCTTAGGCAAAGAGATATTAATTTTAAAGCTATAGATTTTACATTTTAGAAATAGGAACAAAAATTGATCAATGCAAAAGTTCAGTCAAAAGAAATGCTGAATACAAAAAAAAATCATCAAATGTACTATGTACTAATTACTGTCCTTCTTCTGAATAATTATAGTGATGAATGCGGATATTCTAGGGAGAAGGTGAAAGAGAATAGTAAAAATATACTCAAAATGTCAAAGAAACAATTAGTAGTGCAGGACAACTACGCTTTCTGGGGAACGTTTTTGGTTCGACACACTAGATGCAGATTTCTTAAGAAATGTAAAACCAAAATATCAAGGCGGAGTAAATTCGGATACTCTGAAAAAGGAGAGTAAAAACATTTTATAACAAACGACTAAATAATAAAAAAGGAGCAGTTAAGAATGGATTAATACAAATTACACGTTAAATAAAATTGCAAGACATTTTGAAGCTTTTGCATAACACAAATAATAAAAATATTTTTAAAATACACATCGATGTCTTTACATTAGAATTTCTTTACACAAGCACAAAAATCAATTGCATAAATGCATAATTTGAAAAGTAATTCTCAGCAGCTCTCTCCCAAATATGTCAAATAGGTGAGGCACAAGTAAGGCATTTAAAGTTTAACTTTAAATATTAATTACATTAAAAAATATTTAAATTGTATTCCTTCTGTAAGGCAACATACATTTCTTCTTGTACTTCGATAGTATTTCAGTTGATTTGAAATAATTAAAATGTTTGTATTTGCCCCTTTCGAAGTTATATTTCAATATTTTCATTTTCTTAAACATAAAATCAATATTCTTTCTCCATCATAAACAATTTTAAAACTTACAATCAGCTATAAATATTTTCCTTTTAATAAACCATTTATGTTAATAAACACCTCCTGTAAGCTGGCAGAATTCTAAATTTGCATAAAATCAAACTATACATGCACAGCCGTCGCTCAATAAGTTCTAATGGAATAAGTACGTTGACAATTTTGTGACATGATGAAATGTGACCAAATGATAGAATCACCTTTTTGAAATATAAAAAAAGACATAATAAGTGATGCTATTTGAATTTTGAGAAGCTTTTAAATGTCATTTAGTGAGCGACGGCGATGATTAGAATAATGTCTAAGGATGGCTTAAATGTTATAAAGCACTTAGTTTCTGCTAAAATGCGATTTTCAACGTATAATTCTTCTAAGAGCATTAAAGTCGAGAAGAGTTAAGCAAGAAAATTGTAAAAATAAATTTCTACGTCTATTTTGTTCAAAAGAGTTAGGCTTAAAAACCTTTTTAATCTCTAGTATATATATATATATATATATATATATATAATAAAGCAAAAAGGAGTAAAAAAGTATTTAAAAATTCGAAGGACCAATCTAGTCAAAAGTAGCGCTGTTAGCTGCTGATGTTTTATGAATTTAAATAAGAAAGTGAAACTGTGTCCTATAATAAACCGTTAAAACTTCTGAAGAAACCTGGCTTAATACCGAATACATTTTGCAAAATGGGGAACATTTTAATTGTAAATTATGAGCTAAAAACATTTTTAAAACCAACAGATGCTGATGATGGAATAGAAATAAATGAAATAAACCCTTTGCACAGAAATTTCAGATTTTGTTTCCATAGAGTGAATGGAATACTACACTTGTATTTTTCATAGAGCAGAGGTTAAACAGTTTGCCTACTGAAGAAGCCGTCAACATTACAACTAAACAATTTTCCAAGCAATTGAATTTTCTGTCCCAACGTCATCTCCTAGACTCCCGAAGTATCCTAAGCCTTTGTAGAACCCTGAATGTCGCAAGACTCGTAGAGAACACAGAAAAGTCTGTGGTATTTTCCAAAGATACCCAACGTTGTCTAATCTTGGATTCCAAGGAGTTAAGGCAAAGCCAGGAAAGTGCGCCGGTGGAGCCAGAGGCTTTCATCGAAATTATACGTTTTTTCGATAACTTCCTCTAATGCAAATGAACATTTAAACCATCGAAACTAGTGCTGCAAAATTTACAAACATTACACTGATT